>CAUYQV010010371.1:0-13225 GCA_963574575.1 Galagoides demidoff
CTGTGGTCCCAGCTACTTGGGAGGCTGAGGCAGGAGACTCGCTTGAGCCCAGGAGTTGGAGGTTGCTGTGAGCTGTGATGCCATAGCACTCTACCCAGGGGGATAGCTTGAGGCTCTGTCTCAAAAAAAAAAAAAAAAAAAGAGTGCCACAGTATCATAGCTCATAGCAACCTCAAATTCTTAGGCTCAAGCAATCCTCTTCCCTCAGCCTCCCAAGTAGCTGGGCGTCTTTCTTGCTCAGTCTGGTCTTGAACTACTGAGCTCAAGCAATTCACCTGTGTAGACCTCTCAGGATTATGGATTGTGCCACCGCACCCAGCCTTATATTTCTTGATTGTTAACAAAACATCAGTGATGCAGTGTTCCTTCTTGAAGAGGCCACTAAAACCACTTACAACACACGCAGAGACACCTCCTTCCCAGTACTATATTGATCTTACAGTAAGGCTTTGAGTTAAAAGTAAAAAGAATAGACAGAGAGATAACCTAAATTATAGAAAGGTGAGGGGAAGAAATTCTGTGTCTGTCCCAGATTTTTCCATGACCCCTTTAGCTTTAAATTCTCATTGGGATGGGCCACGTCAAATTGATGAAATTGAATAGGACCATCTTGTATTTGCTTTTTCTGCTTTGGTTTCTTGAAATGATAGGCATCCAAAAGTAATTTTTACAGAAGCTTCAATTAAAGTAATTTTATATATAACATTTTAATTGTTTTGTTAGTGCCGATTCCTAGCACTTGTCTTCACCTTTGAGAACTGCGTAGCAGTCTGCTTTCTGAATAGTTTCTGGTTTAAAAATAGCATTTAGCAGAGCCATTCTATTAAATTGTTGTGTGTACCTTCTTTTAAGTCTTCTAATAACATCTTTGTTTACACTAAAACAGCTTTCTTAATTTCCTAAATCACACACCTGTGAAACAAACAGAGGCTATTGTTCTCAAAGCATGCTGCATATTTTTATCCTGATTACTTTGTGTGGCTATGTTGATTTGACAGGTAAAATGCTTAATATCCTTTGTTTAGAAATATTTACAACTGCATCTTTTCAATTTTATATCGTTTCCTTTCTACATTATAAACTAATGTTTTTGTTAGAATATATCGTGTTTTCTAGAAAATAGTTGGTTTCAGCTCTGTACATTGTAATGGGTCCTCTTTGTACAGGGCATCTGATTCTGAGATTCCTTTTATATATCACTCACTTCTTCCATAATCCAGCCTATAGCCAACAAATACTTGGCTGCAGCTTATAGTCTGTAAGCCAGTGAGTGCTCTGTTCTACTTTTCCCACCAGATCCAAGTTCTACTTCTCTCATGTGAGTTCTACAAGATAAATTTTAACAGTTGGTTGGCATTTGGGGCTCTTGCTAGAAAGTATAAAAAATCCAGAGCTGACTACTGAATACTATTTTAAGGTCATCATGTTTTTCTCCTGCAAGATATGGATGTCAGTTCAGCTTACAATGGAGAAAATATCAAATTTTCATATGAATCTCTAATTCTGAGTTTATATACATGTGTCAGAGCTTTAAAATTAGCACATATATATGCAAAGTCAAGTCATCTTCAAGAATGACAGATTTCACGTTTGAGCCTCTCTGCACCAATTATTGCTACTATAGACAGGATGTGAATATACGTGGAATGTTTGTATTGAATAAATTACCTGTTCATTTACTCAAGTATCTACCATTAATTAATTTTAATGGTATGTGGGATGGTGAAAAATAATGTGTATACACACATGCATAGATTCTCCAGCACTCTTAACTGAATAGTTTTGAAGAGATATTTGTAAAATAACCTGATTTTTTTTTTGCCCCGTATAAAAACCAAGCTGCCTATAAGGAGGTCTCTCTGAATAAGATGTCTGAATTTTAAAATGAATATTTTAGAAATAAATTCTGCAGTTTTAAGTTTCAAATAGACATAATTCACTTTAGACCATGCTTTAATGGAAGCCTGACCAAACCTACTTCAATATTATTGTAAATAGCACCTTGATTACATACAATCAAATAGCTTTCTTTGAGCTCAGAAATAAACTTGACAAAGGACATTTCCACTATAAAGTTGTTTGTACTAGGGATCTGGCCTAGTAAGGCTGGAGCCTGGGAGACTGAGAACTTTGGCTTCCAAACTCAGCACATTAAGCTGTGTGATTTTAATTCCTCGATCTCACTATCCTTCAGATTTCTATCCATAAATGCTTACTTATTACACTAGGGACATACCAGCCTGGTACTAGACTCATTATCACATGCACATTCACAATTGGTAGAGTTTAATCAATGAAGGTGAAAATATTTAGAAATTTTAAATAATGTTACCACATAGTGAAATGTTTTGACAACCCTCTTGAAAGAACATGCCATTTTTCCTCTTAGTGACTGTGTTGAATAAGTTGCAGTTTTGGGGCTCGGCACCTGTGGCTCAAGTAGCTAAGGCACCAGCCACATACACCTGAGCTGGTGGGTTCAAATCCAGCCTGGCCCCACCAAGGGACAATGACAGCTGCAACAAAAAAATAGCCAGGCTTTGTGGGAGGGTACCTGTAGTCCCAGCTACTAGGGAGGCAGAGGCAGAAGAATCGCTTGAGCCTGGGAGTTGGAGGTTGCTGTGAACTGTGATGCCACAGCACTCTACCCTAGGGCAACAGCTTGAGGCTCTGTCTCAAAAAAAAGTTTGCAGTTTTTGCTTTCATTAGGGGTACTGGTGCTATGTCACCAACCCAGAAACCAGGGTGTTAATTTGTTCATATTTGCTGTATCCTCTTTATTTCCCTGTTGCTGCCCTCTACAACCCACAGTCCTGGAGGACTCAGAAGCCCAGTGTCAGGGACTCAAAAGAATCAACATGGTGGAGGCAGGAGGACAGTCTGCTTTTTTGTAGGCAGATTCCTATGTTGGGTTTCTTCTAATTTCAACCATGCCTGATGTAGTGACATAGGGTTATCTCAAGTTTTTTGCTAGGTCAAACATTTTTGGTCACATGAATTTCTCTAGTTTCAGAAAATACTCTATTTTTATGTCACATTATGTAATGTGAATTAGACCTTAATTAGACAAGGAAGCTAAGATATTGGGAAGAATAAAAACTTTGTTTTTATCTAAGAATTAGAACAAATATATTTGCTCTGAAGAGAAATGAGCAAGGTATCACATTTTCTCCCTTAAAACTTTAGTGTTTAAAGTTTGAGTCAATTTATATAGGAACAGCTTGTTTTGGTTTTAATATAGAATGAAAAAATTTTCTAGCAAATATCACAAGTAATGCTCTTATTTTGAAGTTAGATTATAAATTATTTTCGTGGTGAAGAGATACATCTTTCTTCCCCCCATTCTTCATACTTAAAGGACTTTAAGTGTCAAAATGGCTTTGTGACAAAGGGAAAGGTTCATATAAATCTCAAACCTGGCTTACTATTTTCAAAGCACCAACATAATTTTTCACCAAATGCAACCTTTGAAAGTAGAAATCCATTGCAATACTTGTTTGTTGCTTTCTCCTACAATCTGAGAATTTGCCTGAAATTCTTGGATAAAAAGTCAAATTAAAAAAATTTTATGAAAGCATTTTTTCTTTTCAGAGTTTTGTGTCATTTCCATTTCATGCCATTAACCAAAAGTTTAAGTTTTTATTGTTTAGAGATCAGAATCTGGCTTTAATACCCGATTGGCAAAAGAAGCACTTTATTATGCTTGCATTTCGACTGTAGATTCAAGGAACTTTTACTTCCTCAAACACTCTACAGTGGGTTAAATATTTAAATAGCTAGCTCCTGGCAAGATGAGTTTTTTGGCAGAATGCAAAGATCAAAATGATAAGAACTATCAAATGACTCATAGCTTTTTCAGGGTTGATGCAATGTGTTTTTCATTGAGATATTGAGGTAGTTGCATCTTTCTTTGGGCTTGGTATTTTTGCTCAAGTGGTGTCTTTACAATAGACTGTAGTAGTATTTAATAACCCTTGATAGCTATGCCAGAGTATGGCATCTGAACTTTAAGGTATCAAAGCAGTGAAGCCATGGTATAGTTGAAAAGAACATGGGCTTTGGAGAAAGGCAGATCTACTTTAAGTCCAGGTTAAACATATCTCACAAAAAGTTGTGAGGAACAATAACAAAACCCAGAGTACTTGACACATAAAGGCTCACTTACAGTCATGATTCTCCCAGCCTGATTTGTAAAGTCTCAGAAGATTCTTTATATTTATACGTAATCAGAACAGGCAACAATAATGGTAAGGGTTGAATATATCATAGTATTTATTTTCATACGACATTCTTTAACGTACTTTTAGAGAGTGAAACTGAGGATTTGAGACACAGAATGGTCTGGCAAAGATTCTTGGGGCCTTTCCGGTTATCCTGCTCCCAAAGCAGGGATGACAGCTCTAAATTTGCAGAAGGCATCAAATGGGACATCTGTCTAGCCAGTGCCTCCTCAAGCCTGTGCCTGCCTTGTCCTTTCTGCTGTTAAGGGGCCACCCACCACCCCATGCAGCAGAAGGCATCACCTGAAACAGAACAGATTCAAGGCACTCCTTCCTGCATCTCCCTTCGTCCCCTAACATCCTTGCCATCTGGGTCCCCAGATTCTGGACCCCATCTATGATAGGTTCACCCTGTCATAGACTGGTTTTTGTGTGTTTTCTTGCTTTATTTCTGCTTTTGTTTTAGATCTGTCTGGAGTCTCTAAACATAATGGCAAGTTTATTTCCAAGAAAATTAATCCTGAACCCTTCCCCTTGCCCAGCTTTTCAGGCATCCTGCCTCTCACCAAGTGCAGTGCCTCAGGCCGCTAGTATAACTTTGCATGAAACTGAATGACTTCTCTTTCTATTGCAGTTTCAAGGAGAAGCTGGGGCCAGCAGGCCCAGGAGTATCAAGAACAAAAGCAGCGGTCCTCCAGTAAAGATGGCCATCAAGGCAGCAAATCTAGTGACTCCGGGGAAGAAGCAGAAAAAGAGTTTATTTTTGTGTAAAGGTCACCCTTGCAGAAGTCTTCCTGGGCAGGGTGCTTTTAAGAGGGGAGCCAAGGGCAACACCTGTTCTTCCTAGGTATTCTTCTCCTGGTGCTTTATTCTTTTCTTTGTCTCCCCCACCCCCCCACCCCCCCTTGCAGTATAGAAACAGATTTTGGTAATTGAAGCACATTTGTTTGGTCTTCCTCCAACCCTTGGCGTTTGATTTCTAAACATTCCTTCATATGCCTTTAACAAAAGCCAGCAATTATTCCATGGGCCCTACTTGAATTTTTCTGAGGCAGCTACCGATTGCCCTGCAGGATGAGTTTTGGGAGGTAAATGAAGTAACTGGACACACACTCACACAAGTAACACCACCCAGCAGACCATGGGGGTACTGCCGAATGTACCTGTGTCAAATATGCACATGATTCAATATAGCAATTTATTCTTGATGTATGCAATTGCACATTGTAATTATATTAACAGAGCACACTAATAAATAATTTGTATAAATTATATATATTAGATCTTGGGTATGGTTTTTACATTCTCCCATGGGGATCTTCCTTCCTTCCTGATGTGGAATTTGTACATTTTAAAGTTGGTCGGTGACCTCTGCGTACCATCAGCGAGCACAGCTATTAAGGACAGTGAGAGAGGCCCACAGCTGATTCTGCCATGTGCCCAGATTAATGTATATAGTTGATTGGAATGAGCTTTTATGAACATTCATGTTTTTGAAGGCCTTTTATTTCTGTCTGCATATTAGCTTTTAATGTGTGATTTTAAGAGAGAATACTTTGACACGTGTAAAAAAAAATCAAAATACTACTCTTTATAATGCATTTCACAAATATTCACTTACATTATAGGCTGAAGGTATTTTATTCATATGTATATTTATACCAATAAAATGATTTTACAAGTGGAATATTGACCATTGCCAGTTTTTTTTTTAAACTTAGATTGGCTTGTGGTGTTGAACTTTGGTTTTATTTCTAAAATCTAGAATAATCAGCTCTCAGATAATCGATCTAGGAACCATTACCTTCAAAATAAATGTAAATTCCTAATGCCACTACCTGCTTTAACCATGGGGAAAAAAGAAAATTTACCTGAAAGGATCTATTAGAATCTATGACATGTCCTTCAAACAAAGGTACCCTCAAGGCAGATAGTGGACTTACTGACCTCTCAGGGTTCTTTGGGACAAGCCACATGCCACCATGATTTCTGTTATCTGTGTACAGCACCAGTGGAAGTGAAGAGAACTATGCCTATGCCCAGGAACCCAGTCAAGCTAAATGCCAGAACAGCAGTGGAGCTCTTGAGTTGCAGGTCCTAAAGAGCCCACTTGGACAGGATAGAAGTCAGGGAACCACTCTAGGAGCAAGGGTCAAGAGTTGCCCCAAAAACCCCAAGACCCTGTGAGATGAGCAGAAACGCTGTTAGGAGGGATCCAGGAATCTTCTTGTAATACTAAACCACAGATCATGGGTATCTTTTCTATTCATACCATGCACAAGGCCTAAATAAAGAATGAAGAGATAAGGAATTCATACTCCACTTTAGATATACAAAGTGGGGCCAAATAATCCAGGTATCACTTCTATTTGTTTTGGGAATGCATCCATTATATGAGTATTTGGCAGGCTGATTTTCCAGTTTTATTTTTCTTTAGTTTAACATTGCTCTGTTAGAATCTACTTAGCATTGGCCAGCAATTAGTCATGTGTCGGGTGTTGGAGAGAAGTCAATTGCAATTTTAAAAATTGGCCACTAAAAATTCAGGAAGGGGATAGTGGATACTTGGTTTATGAAGAGAACAGCCTGGAAAAGACTGTCTCATGACTTTGACCCTGCCCTGTGTTAGCTCATTTCCCCCATGTGATCAGCTTGTTTTGTTGACTCTTCATTTTAATGCTCCATGTGCAAAAAAAATAGTCCCAGAGAAAATTTTGCAGCTGAAGGGAAGACAGAATTACCTTTTCTTTTGCAGAGAAAAAAGGAAATAAATTGCATGCAACAAATCCTAGTAGGTAGGACAGCCCTGATTTTTCAGAGAAGTTGCATCTGTCTTCAATCTTGAGTGTGAAAATCCTAAATCGAGGTGGCTTTGAAAGGATTTTTTGTTTAACACTTACTTGCTAGATTGAAAGTGGTGCCTAAATGTAGCCCTGCAGTAAAAATCATGGCATTTATTCTTTCTTGCTCTATTCCACTTTTTTCACCCCCAGAGCAAGATCATGAACCAACAACACCTTCTCTGGCTTCTCAGGGAGCCCCAGTGGGGAGTCCTGGTTAGGAGGCTTCAGATTGTTATGCTGATCTTAATTGCTACTTTCTTTAAAGGGTGCTATAGAAACAGTAGAGGTTTTCTAGACCCTCAATGTTGTCACTGCCACATTGAGGTTGTTTCGCCTAAGTTCCTTGGTCTGCTAAAACCAGAGCAAGGAGACAAACAATGGAAAGAGGAGCAGAATTTTATTTCTTGAGACAGAACCTCACTCTATCACCCTGCATAGAGTGCCCTGGTGTCAGCCTAGCTCACAGCAGCCTTAGACTCCTGGGTTCAAGTGATCCTCTTACCTCAGCCTCCCAAGTAGCCAGGACTGCAGAAAGGAGCCCACCATAAAAACACCTGGCTATTTTTAGTAGAGACGAAGGTCTCTCTCCCCTCAGGATGGTTTGGAACTCCTGAACTCAAGCATTCCACCTGCCCCGGCCTGCCAGAATGCTAAAATTACAAGTGTGAGCCACCATGCGTGGCCCTTTTTAAAAAAATCTTAACTGTTTTAATTTTTTTTTGGTCTGAGTTTTGACTGAATGAAGCAAAACTAAATGCCATGCATTGAGGTTGCCTCTCTCACCTGACTGTACAGGCTTTCTGCTGCTCACTGAGCTGCATTATTTTAACATCCCAGCCTCCTGCCACTCTCAGCTCAATGACCCCACATCAGAGCTGACAGCAGGAATAGGCTTGATTCGCTAAAATGGGTCCTAATTTAATCTGCCATAATTAAGTAGTTTAAGGTCTGGCTATCCAATGTTTGCATCACATACCAACATGAGAATAGGGGGGATTCGGCTTCTGTGTAAATGACTATCACTAACCCAGAGCCTGGGTGGTCAGTGAGAGTTCTGGACAATGATCACTGTCTTACACTACCACCGAAATCACCAAGGCTCTAAATATAGAAGGCATCTGAGAACCACAGATTGCATTTCAGTACTTATCTCAAGTCAGATTTTATCTTGTTTCATAATAACTTGAATTTGTAGCTTCCTTTTAGGGACAATTTACATAGAGATTATATCTTTATAATCCACACTGAAAATCTGTCTCATGCATTAGAATTTCTCCCTAGTCAAGAGATTTTCTTCAAGACTAGTAGAGCTGAATTGTGTCTTCTCCAAGGGCACTGTCCTTGCTGTTATTGCATGGTTGCAAATTTGAATAGAACTGGAATAGTTCATCTATGGTGTCTAATTGCAGTTTGCATTGGATTTAACTCAAAATGAGGCTATCACTGAATACTGTGTATGCACATTTCTTGCTTCTATACCCAAGTCACTACTTTCAGGATTAGGCACAACTCTGCACCTCCCTTGATACACAGGGACCATGAGGTTTCTCCTGACAGTAAAAGCACAACCTTTAACCTTAGTTCCTAGAGGTACAAAAGAAAAGAATTATCTCAAAGACAAGTATTGTCAGGGTGGAGGACATGCTGACTTGCTAACTATGTGGTCAGGGCATCCTGGATGCAGAAAAACCACTGCTGAGAAGAAAAGCTTGAGCTTCCAGCAGTGAACCCCCACAGAATTTAGAGATGAAATCACAGAGAACCTTCCTGCTGGGGTGTCCTTACCCATGGAGGAGGGGCTCTGGGACTGGCCCTGTGGAATAGGTGGTGTTTGTACAGGTGGAAGCCCATTTTAGGGACATTCCCAGACTGATTACAAGAGATCAACAGGCTTCTTATTGTCTTCCTTCAGGTCCTCAGAGGAAGGGAGAGCAAAGGCAGACTGCTTCCACTTAGTGAGAGCAAAGGGTCCAAATGGGTAATTGCCCTTTGGCAAATTCATTCATAATGAGACCTGGCCAGCCCTGAGAGCTCTCTCATTCTTTCCATGATTAGAAAAGACTAACTTCCTTTCCTGAGTAGGTGCTAGAATGTTTCATAGCTTTATTTACAATTACCAAAATGTGGAAACAACCTAGATGTCCACCAACCCAGGAATGAATTAACAAGCTATGGTATAAGTATACCACGGAATACTATTCAGCCATCAGAACAGAGACTTTACATGTTTTGCATTAACCTGGCTCCTTGAGCACCATCTTCTCACTTGCTACTTGCCCAAGTGATCTTATTCCTTCCCAAGTCTACAATCCTCACCTTTACAAGGATATTTCCCTCATCTCTTACTTTAGCTCAGTCTTATTCAGCATGGTTAGGATGATGCATGGGCATCAGAAACTTTGTGCAACACAGATGATTCATCAATGAGAGGGACCCAGCAGCATGCCCAGGAATGACATAATCAAACTCTGATGCCCAAAGAGATCTGCAGGCCTCAGACTCTACTCTCACTGGAGATCTGCAGCCAGAACTCCCAGGCCTTTCCATTTTTATAGAGCAGAAACAGGGATTTTGGCCAACAGTCCCTCCTACTCCATCTCAAGGACCCTGATGGGGCCTTCATTGCCACCATTATCGTGGAAGAGCCCAGGTTCTCCCACTCTAGGTGAGACCATTTGCAAGCAACATGAGTGGGCCCCAAGAACGCTAAAGCCCCAGCACTCGCAGCAGAGAAACTCCTCCACCTGCTGATTTTCAGAGCTCTAGACTGGGTGTTTTTCCTGCAGGCCATGGGCTGGGGAGGATATGAGGCATCTGTGACCTTGATAGTAAGAAAATGAAATCACTACTTTCATTAATCTTATTTGCAGTCTGGCATTTCCATCAATTATGAATATATGCAACAAATCCCAATAGTGTATCAGCAGTACTTGTGACAGGGAAAATCACAGATATGTTTGCAATCATTGCAGGTATTGTAACATACCACCCTCATCATTACTTCAAATTTATGGTAATTATAAGACCTCCTGCTAGGTCATGTAATTTCATGAATTCACTTCTAAGTCAATTTTTTTTGTTTGTGATTGAGGATACAAAGAACCAGGTTACACTGGTTGCATTTATTACTTAAATGCCTTATGATAGTGTCCCATCCCCAAGAGGTGTGTCACACATGTGACTCCCCGCTCCTCTCCCTCCTCCTCTCCCCACATGCCATTCCCCAACCCCCACCACCAAGTACTAAGTCAGTTGTCCTCTTGTCAGGATTGAGTACACTGGATTCTTGCTTCTCCATTTGTCATGCTTTACTAAGAATGTGTTTCCCCTCCATCCAGGTTAATACAAAAGATGTAACGTCAGGATCTGCTTCTGACACCACTTGTCAGGGCCAGGACTGGCCAGATCTCAGGCCCAGCTTAGGTAGGTTCCAGAGGTACCACTAAGCTACCTTGTTCAGGAACAGTTTCTCTTAGTTGCCTGAGGGCTATCTACTTTAGCGGGAGAGAGGGAAAGAGAATCTTAGAGTAAAGCAGTCTTAGAACAAATAGATTTTAGTCTTTAGCAGAGCTTGGTAATCTTCAACAGAGAGTTGTTGTGCTGGTGTTCTGCAGCAAGAGAGGAGTCAGTAAGCGTGTCCATGATAGAATGCTCATGCTTTTTGACTGCCTGCTCCTCCAGCCTAATATAAGGCTGAGCTCGTGCCTCTCAACACCACAGGTGTAGAGACTGCCAATTCACCAATGCTCTCATCTCGCGAGCTCTCTCATGGTAGTTAGAACCAAATCTCTCTCCGTGCCCTTTTTACCAAGGTGTTCCATTACAGGTGTTTCCTATAACTCACTCCTCCTAGCCATAGCTATACGGGCTACTGCAACATTTCCCCCCTTTTTGATATACAAACAAAATAAATGTGGTAAGGGCAGTTCTTCCTGTTATCTAGCCTTTTTCTTTCTAGGCAAAAGATGGTAATTATCAGAGTTCAGAATTCCAGGTATGGGCTCTTTAAATGAGGAAGCCCAATACAGATGTAAACTTTAGCGGCTGCTAGGGAAAAATGATTGTAGTGTTAATTCCTTTAAAGGTCTTTTTAAATGGAGAAAACAAACTGAAATCTTTCCTGAGAGAATTTACCATTTCTTTAGTTGTAGGAACTTTCCTTTGATATTTACCTTAACGGAAGAATAAAAGATAACGCTTTCCTTGCAATCTTTGCAAGCAAGGACTTCTCTTGCTATTCCGAAGGTTTTGCTACTGGAGGTCCCCAAGTCCACCCTTCACAGATCTCAAAAGACTGTTACTCGCGGACTAATGGTTCCATGCTTGGCAGTTCCTCTCGTGCAACTGTTACTCATGGTCCAAAAGGCACCACCCTTCACAATTCCTCCATAGCAGAGATTTTTCCTGCTTTCAAGCTGCTTTTCCAGCAAAATTCCTGCTGATTCCAGACTTTTTTCAAACGGAGTTTCCTAGCATAAAGGTGGTTTAACTTTTACTCTTCCCTCCCTTTGTTCTCACTTCTCATAATCTCCCAAAGGTTTCAGTTTCTCTTTCCCCTTTGGGCTATGTCCTGTCTCCTTAGCTGGACCCGGTTATAGTGCACAGACGCTGCTGAGAGGCAGGTTACCCCTTCACCATGCAGGATAACCTAGTACTCCACAGACATTTAATGTAATTCTCCATCATCCATTGGTCTGGCTTAATTTCCCGTTTTACACTAAGGCACAACAGGTCTAACCAAGCTGGCAAAGTGCTCCCATGGCATAGAATTGAGTTATGCTTTTTTTTCTGAGAATGGTTTAGAAATGAAAATATTAAACTGTTTGTTCTTTCATTTACCAGTGGGTCCTAATTCTGGCCCAACTGATAATTTCCCCACAATAAAGGTGTTCCATCTCTTTCAAATTGATAACAGTATTTGTTTGCCCAAATGAAAGCCTTTACACTTGGGACATACACCTGGAGGTTTACATGCTCTTTGTTCCTTTTCTTTAGCATTCAACATTCTTTTCCCTTTTAAACTCTTATGGCCTAGCTTCCCACATTAATGGCATTTGATGTTAACTGGGAGATTTACCCTCTGATCTTCCAGCTGCCCAATTTGAGTTGTTATGTCAACATAGCATTTACCTGCTTCAAAGATTATTCATCTGATCCCTCAGCTGTTTTATGTCAGCTGCCATATTAATTTCGTCTTTAAGCTGTTTCACCTGATACTTCAACTGCTGTACCTCATTTTCCTGATTTTTCTTTCAGCCTTCTACTTTCTTTTTCAATTCTTATAACCTTTGGCTGCCTTAAAGAGACAAGAACTCTTTAGCTTTTTTTTTAATCTGGAGTCTTAGTTGTTTTACGAACTTTACTTCCTTTATTTCTTCACCAACCTCAATCTACCTCAATTTTTTTAAACAGAACTCTTAATTGCCAAAAAGGGAATTGGGCGTCGGTCTCTCAAAAGCTACTTCCTGCTGGCATTGGGCGAAGATATTAGGGAAAGGCAGTTAGAAGTTCTCTTCCCTAACTTAATAAACTCTTGCCACCTAGTCCCAAACTTCTCTTTGCTGTTCTACCGAAGGCTTTTCTCACCTCTGAGGCTAAAGGCTTGTTTAGGAAAGGTTCTTATCTACTAGTTCTAGCTTTTCTTTTTTCCTCTTGTTTGAAGGCTTTTATCTGCTTTTTTTCTCCAGCCGCTTCACAGAAGGGGCTAAAGGATTTTACTGGCTTTTTCCCCCCACAGTAGTAGTTAGAATTAGGAAAGAGAAAATGTAGGAAAGAAGAGGAAAAAAGCAAATGAGAAAGGCCTGCTATTGGCTGTCTTTCTTAGACATTTCTTTTCCCTCTAAGTATTTCTATTTCTCTTCTCTTTTTTATTTTGCTAAAGCTTATTTCCCTCTCAGTCTGCATTCACTGAATCCTGCTCACAGCACCATTTGTCAGTGGCGTTCACTATCCCGCTTCTGATACCCCTTGTCAGGGCCTGGGACTGGCCAGGTCTCCGGCCCGCTTAGGTAGGTTCCGGACACAGACCACTAAGCTACCTTGCTCAGGAACAGGTTCTTTTAGGTGCCTGAGGACCATCTACTTTAGCTGGAGAGAGAGAGAAAGAGAGAGTATCTTGGAGAAAAGAAAGCAGTCTTCTTAGAACAGATAGATTTTAGTCTT
>CAUYQV010010373.1:0-13445 GCA_963574575.1 Galagoides demidoff
GTGTTGTGGCGAGCGCCTGTGGTCCCAGGTACTTGGGAGGCAGAGGCAGGAGACTCACTTGAGCCCAGGAGTTGGAGGTTGCTATGAGCTGCGATGCCATGGCACTCTACCCAGGGGGATAGCTTGAGGCTCCGTCTCAAAAAAAAAAAAAAAAAGATTGCCCACATTAACTCTAAGATACAGAGTTATCTTCTCTTTGCTACATAACACAGACAGGGCAGTGGTTGCCTGTGGTCTGTGGATTTTATACATTGCACAAAGGTGCCTGACTGAAGGCTGGGTGGGGCTGAAACCCAGCTTGAGTTCTGAAGCTTGGCATGAGGCTGCACCTACCTGAAACAATAGCCGCCTTTTTATAATTTGCACAAAGGCTCCATATGTGCTGGTGGAAAGTCGGATAACCTTGGAATTATGTCCTCCCTGTGCTCAAAGTGCTGTGTGATTTACTCCTCATACCCTCCCTCCTTTAATTTTGATTTCTTTTCTGGGTGTGGGATACTAGAGGCTTCCAGACAATGGGTAACAGCATGGCAGGTGATTTTCCTATCCTCTTTTGGCCCCATGTCCAGGGTTTTGGGAACAAAGCCTTCCTGGATTAACAGATTTGTAAGAGCTGTTCTGCGAGCAACAGATGCTAATGTGATTGCTGTGGACTGGGTTTACGGGTCCACAGGCATCTACTTCTCTGCCGTGGAGAATGTGGTCAAGCTGAGCCTGGAGATCTCCCGTTTCCTCAGGAAACTTCAGGTAGGTGCTTAGGGGGAAGAGTTTAGGGGGAGTTGTGGTTGCTTATGGAGAAAGAGAGATCAGGAAGAAAAAACCCTGCATGAAAAGCTTAGGTTGGAAGTAGAGCCACACAGTGGCATGTTGACCTTGGGTTCAAGTCTTGACTTCGCTGCTTACGGTGCTGACCTTGGGCAGGTCATTGGATCTCCTGAGACTTCAGCTGCTCTTCTTCAAAAAGTGCCCTTGCATGTTATGTAGTGAGAGCAGATGGCCTGGCAGTTGGTCATCCTTCAAGAGGAAATGGCTGCCATCCTTACTTACACATGAGGGAAAATGGAGGGCTGTCAGGGTGAGGAACCCAGGAAGAGAGGACGTGACTCAGGTGTGTGGCGGGTGTGTCGTGCCCCAAGGCCCTGTGTTTTTGAAGCCTCAAGGAAAAGTGTGCCACTGTGAGGCCAGCAGCGGCTGTGGCTCACATGTAACTCACTGTTCATGCCTATCCTAGGTGCTGGGGGTATCGGAGTCTTCAATCCACATCATTGGTGTTAGCCTGGGGGCCCACGTTGGGGGCATGGTGGGACATTTCTACAAAGGCCAGTTGGGACGAATCACAGGTAACATTTCTCCCTGCCCATCCACTCAAAGTTTACAGATAGAACGTGCCATGGAAATGCTTCTTCTGAGGTGAGCAAAGGGAAGTGTTGACCTTTTCGTCTCACGATCAAGTCGTCTATTAGCACTACACTTTATTTATTGTGGTCCTCCTGCAGTATGATGATGTCTAGTATCAGTGCAGGAGGCTGTGTCTTTCTTTCTGAGCTTCAGTTTCTGCATCTCTAAAACATGTTGTGGCAATCCATGTCTCCTTGGCCCACTGGAGAAACCACCTGCAGACAGTTTTGTTAGACACCTGCAGAAATGTGAGGACTTTAAACTTCCACCCTCAGTTAATAAGGGACTGGAGTTGCATGATAAATTCCCCAGCTTCCTGCCCTCATGGGGACAATTCTGAGTCATGTTCTACAGACTTCCTCAGGCCCCGTGACAATTTACTCAATAGTTTGTTCATTTTCTGACTCATTTTCCCATTCCTTCACAAGGCTTTCTGTGACCTTCTCCCAGATCAACTACCTTTACTTTGAATCCTTGTGGCAGGGTCTCCTTTTTGCTGGGGGAAGGAGGAAAAGATGTGGAGGCCAGGCGTGATGGCTCACGCATGTGAGAATCCCAGCATTCTGGGAGGCTGAGGCAGGTGGATTGCCTGAACTCACAAGTTCGAGACCAGCCTGAGCCGGAGCAAGACTTTGTCTCTAAAAATAGCCAGGTGTTATGGCAGGCACCCATAGTCCCAGCTACTTGGAAGGCTGAGACAAGAGACTTGCTTGAGCCCAAGAGTTTGAGGGTTGCTGTAAGCTGTAATGCCATGGTACTCTACTGAGGGTGATAAAATAAGACTCTATCTCCAAAAACAAACAAACAAAAATAATAATAACTAAGACATGGGAAGAGTGGTGTCCACCTCATTGCACACTAGTTGTGAGGACTAGAATATATGATCCTGCCTACCACAAGGCCTGGCATGTGGTTACTACTCCAAAAAAATTTATAACTGTTGCTGGCCTGGGTGGTTCATGCCTATAGTCACAGCTATTTGAGAGGCTGAGGTGGGAGGACTGCTTGAGGTCAGGGGTTGGAAGCTGCACACACTCCACCCAAAGCAACAGAGCAAGAACCTGTCTCTAAACTAAACTGAAATAAAATATTACTTGCATTAACTCTTACCAAATCGTTTGGCGTTATCAGGTTTATTTTAGAGTCACAGAAACTAAGTCAATGAGAGGTTACCTCTAGAGAGACAACAGAGGTTTCCAGGGTAACTTGGTCTCGAGCTAGTTCTCCCAACCCTGGGGTCCTTGTTGGGAGACTGTATGACCTTAACTGGGAGGGTTGCCAGGGTAGATGTATGGCGGATCCATGGATGCCCATGCAGCTGAGAGGAAAGAGGCTGCTGATATCAGTCTGTCCTTGCAGGTCTGGACCCTGCTGGACCTGAGTATACCAGAGCCAGCCTGGAGGAGCGCTTGGATGCCGGAGACGCCCGCTTCGTGGAAGCCATCCACACAGACACCGACAGTGAGCTGGGGTGACCTTCCTGGGGTGAGGGAATGAGCACAGGGCAGGGGTGGGGGCATGGAGGCTGCTACTGAGCTGTGTGGCCCTAGGCAGAGATGTCCTGACCCGCTCTGAGCTTCTGTTGTTCAGTGAAGCGTTTACCAGCAGGATACTGGAAGTCTCTCCAGCTCCATCATTCTATGACCACTGAGATAAATGGATTTATTTTTAGCTACCTATAGAAAAGACGATTCTCTTTTGTGAACCACAAATGTTTGGTTGAAAATCTTATTCTCTGATTTGACACCAAACCTTGCCCTGGGGAAAGCACCACTTCTTGAGTTCCAGAAAAGCCACTCTGCTTTTTCAGAATGAGTGTGCCTGGCCCCAAGGGACAGGGTTAGGACAACCTTCCTCCCCACAAAACAACCCCAGTACTTCAGTCCAGGGGAGAGTGAAAATCCCCTTCCCATAGTGACAGACACAAGAAAGACCCCCGCAACTCTCCATCCAGTGTGATCTAACTACGCTTTTCAATTGGGAAAGACAGTGGGCATCCTTGGTCACTTCTATTCTGTGTCAAATGCCCCAGGAGTCTGTTCCAGGCACTGCACTCCGTGTGGTGGTGCAAGGAGAAATAACTTCTGTCCCTGACTGCAGGAGCTTGCAGTTCAAGCGAGAGATGTCCTTGTCTGATTCCCTTTGGTCAGATGCCTTCTTTTGGCATCCAAGACCCACAGATTCATGATTCTAGAAGAAACTCAGGCAATCATACAGTCCAACCTTCTTTCCCACCTTCATTTCACAGATAGGAAACCAAAGCCCATAGGCCAGCCTAACTACGTTATGCTAATTATTAAGGTGAATCCTTTCTGTCCCTAAATTTTCTAAGTAGGTGGGCTATTAGGTCCCCATTTATCTGAGCTCAGGACCCTTCAAAATTAGAGCCTCTTCCTGATGTAACTAAAAATAATGATTCAATCGATATTTACTGAACTATGTAGTAGATACTAAGGACACTACAGTGAACAAGACATTGAATAAGGTTCCTGCCCACATGAAGCTCACTCTTTTTTTTTTTTTTTTTTGAGAGAGAGCCTCAAGCTATCCCCCTGGGTAGAGTGCCATGGCATCGCAGCTCATAGCAACCTCCAACTCCTGGGCTCAAGCGAGTCTCTTGCCTCCGCCTCCTAAGTAGCTGGGACCGCAGGCGCCTGCCACAACGCCCAGGCATCTTTTGGTCGCAGCCATCATTGTTGTTTGGCGGGCCCGGGCTGGGGATTCGGACCCACCACCTTACGTGTATGTGGCTGGAACCTTAGCCGATTGAGCCACAGGTGCTGAGCCAAGCTCACTCATTTTTTTATTCAATACACATTTATTAGGCACTCACTGTATGCCAGGGACTGCACTAACTATTGAGGGTACAGCAGAAAAAAAAAAGACAGGCAGAGGCCCTGCAATTGGGGAGCTGATGTCACCCAAAGTCAAGATGGTTACACACTGTGATTATTACAGTGAAGGATGTGCCAGACAGGGTGAGGTGGGTAGGGGTCCACTTCAGGCAGGATGATTAGGGAAAGTCTGTCCAAGGAATGAGACTTTGTGGATGAGAAGGTGTCAGCCAGGAAGAAGTTGGAGAAGAGCATTCTGGGTAGACAGGGCAGCCAAAATGAAGGCCTGGACACCGATGAGATGTGGCTTGTCCAGAGACAGGAAAGAGAACCATGCATGTGGCTCCAGTGCAGTGGCCAGAGGAAGAGACGTAGAGTGAGGCTGGAGAAGAGGGAGCCAGTTCAGGCTGGCCCTGGCGAAGAGTGCCCCTGAACCCCGGCACTGACTAGGGCTTCTTTAAAAACTTACTGTGGGGCAGTACCTGTGACTCAAAGGAGTGAGGTGCCAGCCCCATATGCTGGAGGTGATGGGTTCAAACCCAGCCCCGGCCCCCCAAAAAACTTACTGTGGCTCCTTTGCCAGGGGGTGGACTATAAGAGGCACAGGGGAAGCCCAGAGGCCATTAGAGGGTGTTTGCAGTAGTGTTCTGGGTGAGAGAGGGTGATAGTTTGGGCAAATGATGTGGCAGAAAAGACAGAAGTAGAAAGACTGAAAATGTATTTTGGAAGCAAATCTGACTAGGTGTGTGACGGGCAGCCTGTGGGCATGAGGGTAAGGTGGGACTCCAGCATGGCTTCCGGGAACTGCTTAACCCTTTGGAAGATGGCACCAAACAAATAAGACCCAGCCGGAGTCTTAGAGTAGGGATGGATGGTAACGGCAGAGACAATTGGGGTCCCAGCTCTCAGGTCTGACCCTGCCATGATCACTTGTATAAAGGAATTAAAACAAATTTTAGACAAATAGGAGTGTTTTATAAGTTGATTGTTCTTTAGTTCCTTTCAGCAGAGAAATTCCCCTTTAGAAAACTGTCACAGGGCTGTGCTGCAAAGTCTGAGCACTTAGGAGTGAGGTGGGCTCCTGAGGTCAGATGTCCAGCTCTGCTGCCAGTGGGCCCTCATGTGGGACCTGGAAAACATGTCCCTGAAGTTAACGGCGTTCTGTCTTCCAGATTTGGGTATTCGGATTCCTGTTGGACACGTGGACTACTATGTCAACGGAGGCCAGGACCAACCTGGCTGTCCCACGTTCATTTATTCAGGTCAGAAAGTCAGAGAAAGTTGGGGTTTGGGCTCGGCGCCTGTGGCTCACTGGGCTAAGGCACCAGCCATGTACACCTAAGGTGGCGAGTTCGAATCCGCAGCCTGGGCCCACGAAACAACAATGATGGCTGCAACCAAAAAATGGCCAGGTGTTGTGGCAGGCACCTGTGGTCCCAGCTACTTGGGAGGCGGAGGCAGGAGACTCCCCTGAGCCCAGGAGTTGGAGGTTGCTATGAGCTGTGATGCCATGGCACTCTACCCAGGGGGATAGCTTGAGGCTCCGTCTCAAAAAAAAAAAAAAAAGAAAGAAAAAAAAAGAAAGTTGGGGTTTGGCTAGCCTGAAGGTTGGAATTCACCAACAGCCTTCACAATGAGTCAGCCAGTGTGGGCCACAGAGCGTCTTCCTGACAGTGTGTTTTGCAGCCTCTCATAATGCCTGACTCGGCACATGCTCAATGGATTAAGTAATCCATGTCTGACGAAGAATAGATCATTTAGTTTTCTTATATTCTTCTTATGAATCTAGCCAATATATCAGCATTTTACATGAAAGTTCAGAATGCTGATATCTGTTTATTAGTTTTTTGTGTTTCTTTGTTTTCGAGATGGGGTCTCACTCTGTTGCCAAGCTAGAATCTGACATCACTGAAGTCAGTAACCTCTATTTACCCCTGGGCATGTGTATGGCACAGTCTGTAGCAGCTGCATCGTTGAAAGAGCCCAGTTGTGGCAGAATCAAGCCAATGTGCCCAAAGCTAGTCACTGCAGGGCAATTTCACCAAATTTACTAAATTTAACAGTTCTCTGAAATGGTTTTCAAAAATAATCTTAATTTTTTTTTTTTTAAATTTAGTTTTTCTTTTTTGTTAGAGGTGAATTCTAGCTATGTTGTCCATACTGGCCTCATACTCCTGAGTTCAAGTTCATTAATTTTTTAAAATGCAGCTCAGGGGATATCCTGTTTATTTATAGCTTCTATAAATATAAAGCTCAATAGCATTTGTGTAAATAGCACGGAGAGACTTCCTATTTACCTTGAGTGAAACCTTGGTTTTTTTTCTGTTCAGGTTACAGTTATCTGATTTGTGATCACATGAGGGCTGTGGATCTCTACATCAGTGCCCTGGAGAATTCCTGCCCCTTGATGGCCTTTCCCTGTGGCAGCTACAGGGCCTTCCTTGCCGGACAGTGTCTAGATTGCTTTAACCCTTTTCTGCTATCCTGTCCAAGGATAGGTAAAATGTCACCCTTTTGGCTTCCTTTGACATTTGGGGAAAGTCTTGCCAATTGTCACCTCCTCATGTCCAGACCTCTTATGGTCCAGAAGTGCATCTACCTGGGTAAAAGAAGATGAAGTGAAGAGGCGTTCAGACTGTTCTCACTGGGGAGCAGGCATTGGCCCTTGTGCCTCCGCGTCATGAGCTCTAAAGCTCTTTGTGGCCACACTAGCTCTGCAGACCCTGTCTCACTTGAAGTGTCTCACCTGTAAGTCCAGCCTCAGGACAATCTCTGGAGACATGGTACAGTCCAAGCTCCTGTTCCCACTCTCAGATCAGATGCTTTCTGTAGGTCTTTCTGGCTGGGCCAGCCATTCTCCACCTCTTCATAGACCCTAAGTCTGTGTGTGGCACACAGACCCACTTCAGAGGCATGAGCTGGTGGTGGCCACATGCCAGTTGGAGGGATGCCTCTTTGTTGGGAGCCTTGGGCACCCCCCTGGAAGATCCAGGCCAGTCTGGAGAAAGGACTCCAGGGAGGCTATGGGATCTGGCCTCTAACTTACCTGTACAGAGCTTTGTTGTAAATATCCTGGGGTTATCTAGGGTTAGGAACTTCAGGAAAAAATCCTGGGGAGTAGAAATGGTCCATCCCTGTCCCACACTTTCTCCCTTCCCCAAACTACTGCAGCCTGTCTTTGCTTACATGAATGAAATAGATACCAGCTCAACAAAAGGTTAAAGTAAGGCAGCTCCCCACATTCAAACAAACCAACATTATTTCCTATTCATTGGCCATATGTCACGGTTTTCCCTAGATGTGATATACAGCTGATCTTACAGCCAGCTGGCCCCATCTGTCCAGCTTCCCCTTTCAATGTACTTCCCCTGGCACTAAACACCCAGGATGCTGCTTGTGGTTCCATATGTACCTCATATTTTCTACCCTGCCCGCCTTTGTCCTAACCATACTCTGCCCAGGATGCCTTCTCCCCATTTGCCATTCATTAGACTTCAGGTCAGGCACTTTCCACTGCACAGGACACAAGTGCCATTAAAACACCTGTCATAGAGATTGGTTTTGCAAGTTAGAGACATACTTTCAGATTTCTTATAATTACTTACAAAGGACACACCTCCTGTTTACATGTGTGTTTATCACCGGACTGAGTTGCTGATATCCTGGGATTCGCCCCAGAGTACGACACAGAATGAGCATACAGTGTACATGTCTGTTGAAGAAATGTGTGTGGGGTTCAAAAAGTATGTGCTGGGTACAGTGGGACCTTGGAATAGTCTCCTGAGGGCTCTGCTGTCTTTGCTTCTTTATTTCCAGGGCTGGTGGAAGAAAGTGGTGTCAAGATAGAGCCACTACCCACGGAAGTGAAAGTCTACCTCATGACCACTTCCAGTGCTCCATACTGTGGTGAGTAGGCAGGAAATTCACACGCTCAGCTCTACCAACGTGCTGGCTGGAGGAGGCTGGGGCTCCGGCTTGGGCTGTGTCCAGCCTAGCGTGGTGGCTGACGTGCAGTGATGGACGGGGGTGCAGGTGTCATGGCGGGTGGGGCAGCAGCTCCTTGCAGAGTGAATCTGCACAGGTAATGACTTGGGGTATCTTACTGTCCGAGTCCCGATCCTAGTTCCTCCCAGCCCCTGAAATTTGCCCTCTGGCAGGAGTTCTCCCCTGTGTGGGATTTAGAAGCACCCTCTGGCCTCCTCCTCCAGCACACTCCTGTCTTCACCCTGGGTGGCCATACTTTGTGCCTCCCACCTTGACAGCCTACCTATGTCAGGGTCCCTGAGGGATCTCAAGCCTGGGGCTGTCCCTCCTTCCCCATCACAGACACAGTCCAGCTGCCCACTGTCATTCCTAAGCAGTGCATTTCTTTGAACCTCAGATGCCAGTGATTTTAAACAAGGTGAAAGAAAAGTGTGGCTTAGAATCCATGAAATATATAACATGCCAAACCATCATCCTTTCCTGCACTGTGTGCATCTTAAGGAGGGTGACTACTGCCTGGTTTATGCTCTTCTTCCTGGGGTCCTGTCTGCTTTATTATGTGTACAGGACAAAATTACGTTGGTTCACATGATAAATTATATGGATACCCTACTTTTTACTGATTTTCTGATCAGTTTGTGTCAAGTTAGTGGAAGGACCTTTGTGGCTATATCTTCCTGGCACTAGAAGGCTGTGTGCACTGTGATACGGAGGCCGGAGCTCAGACTGAAGCTCACCAGGCCTGGATTTGAGTCTCAGCTTCTCCACTTATCAGCTGCATGACCAGGAACAACTAACTTAACCTCTCTTGCAGCAAATGTGAACAATAATAGCACCTACTTCAAAGCATCAATTGTGAGGATAAAATAAAATAGTATACAGAAAGTCACTAACACCAATACAAGAAGTCACTAGCACTGTGACTGCTACCCAGTAAGTGATAATTCCTTCCCTCAGTCAGAAATTCATTGTTGCAATCACTGCAACTATGAATCCTTGCACTGTTTCTACCTTCCTGCCAGAGAGAATTCATGGCCATCTCTTAGGAACAAAGGGGGCCACAGAGTCAACTGTGGACTTTTTATGTGTACTGGCTCATTTGACCACCCACTGACAGATAGGTTGAGGAAAGGGACAGTTTGAGAGACCAAGTGGCCTGCCCCAGGCTACATGGCTGGTGAAAAGGTCAGGACTCAAGTCTAGGTCTTCTGACTCCCAAATCTGAACTCCTTCTACACCCCCACCTGCCTCCCACTGGCTGCTTTCTCCCTCTCTGAGAACCTGCTGTCTGCAGCCTATTTCCTGGCTACTCTCTGCCCAGTGCCCTCTCTGAGTCAGCACGTGGGGGATTGTCTCATCCAGAGAGGGAGGCAGTGCTGCCCGGACCAGGCCTCCTGGCTTCTAATTCCTGCTCCGCAGGTCAGGTCTGCAGCAACCTGTGGGGCTCCTCCGTTTCTAAGAGTACACGTGGCAGGAACGCCTGGGAATGCTCAGAGGTTAAAAGTGCTTTAAGGTCCTGGCAAAGAGACATCCACAGAGCCATAATTATTCTAACTGCTTCATATTTGTTCTGAAACCAACTCCTTAGGCCCCCAGAGGGTTGCAGAAACATGCCAAAGTGAGCATCCACTCTCCTGCATACTCTGGGCCATTTCCCCAGGTTTAGCTGGGGCCAAGAGCCAGCAGCTCCAGCTCCCAGCCACTCCCACGCTGTCACGGTGCTAGACTCTCATGCCTAGCACTCTTGGGCTGCTTTGACCTCAACCATGCTCACAAGGACAGTGGTCACCCTGAACCCATGCCAGGCATGCGCCAGCATGGGCAGAGGATCTTCTACCAGATAACTTTTAAACAGTATTGTCCCCTGTAGAATAGTTTTCCACCCAGTTTCTTTTCTCCTTACCTCATTTAATCCTCACCATGTCCTATGAGATGGCATTAGAGGTTGCTGACAGGTGAAGGAACTGAGACGCAGAGAGGGTCAGTGACTTAGGCAAGCTAACACAGCTTGTAACCAGCAAGGTCGGCCTTGGATCCAGGCCTAGGACCAGCCGCCCTGGGGTCTGTGTTCTTCCACCTGTGCCAGGCTCCTGTGCAGCTCTGATTTCACTCCCACTTCCCACCTGCCTGACACGAGGCCTGGCTCTCCTGGAGCTTCCAGGGTAAGGGAGTCAAGAACCTTAGGAAATTTTCTTAATCAATAGCACTTGCTAACAAAAGAAAATATGATATATCAAACTCTGCCCAGAGAATTAAATTCCTGAAGCATCTGTGAGTTAGCCATTTTTCCACATTACACTTATTTTCTTGTTTTTCTTTTCTTTTCTTTTTTTTTGAGACAGAGTCTCACTCACTATGTCACCCTCGGTAGAGTACTGTGGCATCACAGCTCACAGCAACCTCAAACTCTTAGGCTTACACAGTTCTCTTGCCTCAGCTTCTCAAATAGCTGGGACTACAGGCACCTGCCACAACACCCTACTATTTTTTGGTTGTTGTTGTCATTGTTGTTCAGCAGGCCCAGGTTGGGCTTGAACGTGCTAGCCCCAGTGTATGAAGCTGGTGCCCTACTCACTGAGCTACAGGTGCTGAGCCCACATCGCAACTATTTTCTCTACTTCAGACCTTGCCCATGCCTATAACAACCCACATCCCTTAATAAACAACCCTGAGAGACAGAGGGGTGTGGCATCTGATGTCATCAGATGGCATCTATGGAGAGGGGAGCATAGGTGTTTTTTCCTTTTCGTGGGTTCTTGGCTTCTTAGCACCTGTGGAGCCTGGCCAGGCCACAGCACCCTTCCAACTCACCACTGAATTGACCTACATCTATGTTATATCCCCTGAAATTCACCCTTAACACACCAACTACCATGTGAATTGTATTTAACTTATGCTATTTTTGAGCCCAGGGCCTCATGAAGCGTATATGATTCACATATCTCTTGACCTATCTTGAGCTAATAAAACACTGTGGCCCCCGGGGAAAAAAACATTTTTTTTTCTGGCATGATGGTCAGTGTGTTAAAATATGACAAATGAAAAAAATACAGGTAGAAAGGAGTGAAGGATTGCATCTCTACTTATGTCCCCATCATTAAAGGAGCCTGGGAAATGTCCTGAGACCAAAATAACCACAAAACGCAACCAGGTACGCCCAGCCCTTGGTAGAGAAAGGATAGATGGTAGGAAGCTGTAATCCTTCTTTACTTCTCTTGACGGCAGGTCCTGGGGGTATCAATGTGACTCAGGCTGTCACCTGATCCGTGTTGATACCCACTGTGACAGGTCCAGCATCCAGGCTGCCAAATGGAGGGGCATGGATGCCACAGAGACAGCCAGCTGCCACAGAGAGGACAACAGTCTTCTCCTTCACATGCAGCTTGGTTCCCTGACACTGTGTGTATGGGGAAGGAAGAGGCACATTGCTATATTTTATGAGTTAGTTATTTAGTATATGCCTTAGTCTGTGCTATTGTAACAAAATACCTGAATCTGGGTCATTTATAAAGACCAAAAATTTATTTTCTCACAGTTATGGAGGCTGGGAAGTCCAAGATCAAGGTGCCAGCATTTGGTGTCTGTGAGGGTTGATCTCTCTGCTTCCCCCATGGTAGCTTTTTGCTGTGTCCTCCAGAGGGGGCGGACACTGTCTCCTCACATGGCAGAAAGTGGAAGGGCAAAAAAGGGCCTAGCTAGTTCCCTTGAGCGGGTTTCAAGGCACTAATCCATTCACAAGTGCAGAGCCCGCACAACTTAATCACTTCCCCAAAGGCCCCACCTCTTCGTGCCACTGCATTGGGCATTAAGTTTAAACATGAACTCCGGAACACAAACATTCAAACAATAGTAGCATATGACAGATCTTTCATGGCTCTTTCAAGTACATACCATTCTGACAATGTCACCAAATGGAGTAGTGGAACGCTAGAATGCATTACAAGTCATAATAAAAACACACTTACTGAATGTTTCCTAGGCACAGAAATTGTTCTAAGGACTTCATATTCATTAACCTATTTAAATCTCATTCAGGCCTCTATGGGGCATCTATTTTTATTATCCCCAATTTACACATGAGGAAACTTAGGACCTGGGCTGATAGGCGACCTGCTTCACGGCACACAGCTACTAAGAGGGAGAGCCCAGTGAAATTCTCAACATCCCGGCTGCTCTCTGGGGTGTTCTGCTCATCACACCTTCTGCCCTCTGGCCCAGTCTCTGCTGTGCTTTGATTTCCTAGTGCATCACAGCCTCGTGGAGTTTTACTTGGAGAAGCCGAGACATAAGGAAACCAACATTGAGGTCACCTTCCTTAGCTGTAATGTCAGCTCCTCGGTCAAGATCACCATGTACGTAAGTGTCCCACATGGCTGACCCCTCTCCTTAGGAGATAGTTACCTTTTCCTTTTACACATGTGCTAGTGGACATCTCAGATGTCCAGGCTCTGTGTGATTGCTGATGGGGAGACCCAGCTGATTAGGCTGGGGGCAGCATCTACTGTAGACCCTCCCACAGACACATGCTGGGGAGCTGTCCTAGATTTGGGAGCAGCACTGGGTATACTCAGATGACAGCAGATAAGGTGCAGGTAGCAGTAGTGGGGTGTCCTAATAGGTGGTTAGGATGTAGGAACTGGGGATCTGATAGGAAACAGTACTCAGGAATCCAGGCAGGGAGCAGATAGGGTATCAGTAGGGAGGAGGACCTGAGTCCCTTGCCCAGGAGCCTGGTGAGTGCCTACTCCTGGCAGGGAGGATCATTACTAGGTTGGTTACCAGAACAGACTTGGAGACAATGGATCAGTTAGCAAATGAGTGCAAGTAAGGGCCAGAGTAGCAGCCAGGAGGGCCTGACGCTGGGTGGTTCCAGTACCTGGAACTGGGGCTGATCATTTCCTTCCCTTGTTGGAGCAGATGTGGGCCTGGGAACTGCTGCTGGGCTCATGGAACTAGGCTTGAAGTGAGAGAGCAAAGAACCTTAGCTGTAGGAAGCCACAGCCTGCAGGGGACAGGAAGTATGAGCAATAAATGCACATTTTATTTTATTTTTTTATTTTATTTTTTTGAGACGGAGCCTCAAGCTGTTCCCCTGGGTAGAGTGCCATGGCATCACAGCTCATAGCAACCTCCAACTCCTGGGCTCAAGCGAGTCTCCTGCCTCCACCTCCCAAGTAGCTGGGACCACAGGCGCCCGCCACAACGCCCGGCCATTTTTTGGTTGCAGCC
>CAUYQV010010374.1:0-58790 GCA_963574575.1 Galagoides demidoff
ATATAGGGGAGTGGAAGGGGCTACATACAGGATCAGGGAGAGGCCGTTATCCAGGATTAGGTTATCCAGGATCAGGTTATCCAGGATCAGGGAGAGGCCATTATCCAGGATTAGGTTATCCAGGATTAGGTTATCCAGGATCAGGGAGAGGCCATTATCCAGGATTAGGTTATCCAGGATTAGGTTATCCAGGATCAGGGAGAGGCCGTTATCCACTGTGCTTTTAGCATTGCTGTTTACCCTTACACCTCCAGATAAGACCATTCACTGTAGGTGACCTAAGTGATGGTATCTGGGTGTGTTAGGCGGTGTGCTGGGAAGTTCCTGTCTTTCCCGTACACCCACACCTCCCCCATTTTTCCCATTGTTCTGTCTCAACATTCACCTTTGGAAGTAATTTCTCTTAGGCCTCAACATATTTTTAGATTTTATCTGCTATTTATTAGCTCAACCACAGCAGTGGACCAGAACTTAGGGGGAAAAGTCATTTCTATGGAGGTAGTGTCCAGAGCCATTTTGGACAAATGCAATCATGGGAAAACCAACTTGTCCATTTTCATTCATTTTACCATTCATTTAGTGCTGTACTAGGTGCCAGGGACTCAGAGATAGTGAAACCTGATCCTTGTCCTCTACAGGCTTGCAGATCACAGAGGCCCTCTCTCTCTAACCTTTTACATAGGTGACATCCTATATAGAAAGAGGAGATGTCACATGATGACTAAAATGGGCAAAGCAGCTGGGCTATAAGCATGGTTGGGGCAGCTCATGGCATGGCCTTTATCCTGATGATGGTGCTGACTCTTTTAGTCACTAAGGGGAGTGGCAAACCCCTGCTGATTTGGTCAATGGGGGCACCAAATCAAGCATAAGGACTGGAGGGAGGTCAAACAGAATGCCTCAGCCAAGTGCCATAAGTTTTTGCTATAGGAGTCTATGCGTTTTGGTGGTCATTTACAGAATTAAGTAGGAGTCACCTTGAGCAATACTGGCAAGGATGCACAGCTAGAATCTATCAGAGCTTTCTTTTGGAGCCTCAAGCAGGGGAAGACAGATGAGAGAAGTAGTATGTTGTGGTGGTTCTCAGACTTTGTACCACCCCCAAACTCTAGAGGATAATTCCCCACTCTCCTAATCAGTAACAATGAATAACTTCTGCAGATTTGCAATCATTAGGTATACATATTAGAATATTATGGGATTGTGTGAAGTGGGAAGCAATTTCATAAAGCCTCCCAGTTGAGTATCATGTGACCCTTTCCCACCTAAATTGAGAATTATGAGTTCAGGTAGGAGTTGAATTCCAATCTGCTACTCACTAGCTATATAACCATATAAACATGGCATTCTCTCTCTGAACTTTAGTTTGTTCTATAAAATACTAAGTCTGACATGACAGTGTTATTGATAGGATTAAATAATGTACTAAAGAAACTATCACAATTAGTATATCGCCATTTATCCAGATCATAACGAACAATTAGCTTCTAGTACATAATAATTTGTTTTATAAACTATATTGTAGGTTACCAGAGTCTGCTCAGCTAGCTTTTATGCAAAAGTGAAAATTCTGGGATTCTCAGAAATATCCTTTCAACAATAAATGCCCTATATAATGAGGTACACCAGTTTAGACTGGTGCTAAATATTTCATGAAATCTTAATGGTTAAAATTAAGTAGTTGGGTGGGAGGGCAGAGAAGAGCTGCTACTTCCAAAAAGGTAAAGCCAAGATCCTCATCAGGAATGAGAAAGAGAAAACCACTTATTCATTCATTCTACAGGTATTTAATGAGCACCTACTGCATTGAACACACAAAGAACTGTACACAAAAGACACTGATTATGTAAAAATGTTATCTCTACTGTGAGTAGAATTGTACCCTCATACTATTTTCCTTGGGCCCTGGGAAGGGGAGGCATGATCAATTGACTCTTGTTGTCTGTAGGAAGAAAGGTCACTACTACATGGTAGAGGGGTAGTGGCTGAAAAGGAGGTACTTCTCCTACAAGGTAAGGGTAAGGGAAGTTCTGGAGAGCCCAATTTGGTATTTTTGTTTTCTGCATGGTTATTTCACTTGGAGTATTTCATTACTCCCACATCTCCTTCAATGAAATTTTGTTAAATGTTCCAATCTGTTCTCTGTTTGGGGGAATTATAAGATAGACTCCTAATGGGGCCCCAGACAGTTGGTGATAAAAATTCCTGGGAATTTCCAGAAATTCTTAGGAAGAAGAATTCAGAGACTGGGCTTTTTACATAAGGAGATGAGGTTCTGAGATCTCTGGGCATTAATTGCAAGTGTGGCCTCTTGAAGGCTGGAGACACCCGGTCACCTCTATTATCCATGGTCTTCGTGGATGTTTTGAATGATCTTCACAGACTGGCTAGGTGATAGCAGGCCACTGACATTAAAAACTCAAGTTTGGCACATGCCAGAGCTCAGTGTCCTGAACACTTACTTGAATGGACTTCAGACTGCCAATCCAAGCCTGTGTCCTTTCATGCCTCTCTTTCCCTACCCTATTTCCAATTCATATTTCTTTCTAGTTCTCTTGGGCCCTTTTGCCCAAATGAAAGTGACAAAGAAATTAACACATGGAAGTGTGCTATGCTAAATACAGTGTGGGGTATTCTGCATAAATTATTTTATTTAACCCCTTACAATAACTTGGCAAGATAGGTAAGATAATCTCCCTTTCACTGATGAGAAATGGAAGCTAAGAGTCCTACGTTGAAATAACACAACGAGATAATAGATAAATACAGTTTCATCTAACTCCTAAATTCTTTCACCATACCACAAAGAAGAATGTATTTTTAGGATTCACCCAAGCAAAAACATAATTAGGAAGAAAAATGTTTTGGGGAAATGCTTACTATTTCTAAGCAAAGGTTAAGCCACTGCCTATCTGTGGAAACTGACCTCCAGTTGTAATTGAAACCTGACCTTCAGGGGGCTCAGGTTCAAACACTTTTTCTCCCCTGAGGAAACTGCCACAAAAGAAAAGGAAGACATGAAAGGCAGCTTCAGCCAAATCTTGGCAAAAATGGCTAAACCTTGGATGATAGAAGTAGGAGGGACAATTTCTATCTGTCCTGAGGAATCAAAGGTGCCTATGTTAACACAAATCTGAGGTTTCAAACATCTGGAAACAGTTTAAGCTAACAGAATAGTTCCTACACATCCAAAATCATGTTTACGTACAAAGGCACATCTGTGGCCCACAGGTGATTAACTCACAGCCCCCTCATGAATCATTGGCCATGGTAAGGAGTCAACCATGTAGATGGTGTCCCCTAGTGTTGTACAATGACATAGTCCTGAGAGCAAACCCTGATATCAGCACAATCTACACCAGGGCTTCTGAAACACACTGTGGCAAAGATCTGTTGTTATTTTATTTTATTTTATTTTGCAGGGTTTTTTGGCTGGGGGTGGGTTTGAACCCACCACCTCCAGCATATGGGGCTGGCGCCCTACTCCTTTGAGCCACAGGTGCCATCCCCTTGTTACTTTGTTTTTCCAGTCTCCAATACTACACAGAATTTTATAAACTATAATAAAAGGAACTCAGCAGCGGCTGGGCCCAGTGCCTCATAACTATAATCTTAGCACTCCAGGAGGCTGAGGTGGGAAGATTGCTTGAGCTCGAGAGTTTGAGACCTGCCTGAGCAAGAGAGAGACTAAAAACAAATAAAAAATTAAAAAATTAAAAAACTAGCCAAGCACTGTGGCTGATGCCTATATTCCCAGCTACTTGGGAGGCTGAGGTGTGAGAATTGCCTGAGCCCAAGAAACTGAAGTTGCGCTGTGAACTATGATGATCCCATGGCACACCACTCATGGCAACAGTGAGTCTATGTCTCAAAAACAAAACAAAACAAAACAAAAAACTTAGCAGAAAAAATGAAATAAGCAAAGGTATATCAAATAGAAGCTTCAATCTTTTTAATCATTAGATTCAATAGATAATGAAATTACTCTGTTAAAGTGCTCTAAACGTTTCTAAACACCCTCAGTTTCTGTACTTAATACCTTTGCAGACCAGAAACAGCTTGTGGAGAGGCAGAAACTCCAGGATGCCTAAAGCAAGCAACTCTCATGACTTCCTGAGTAGGAATCTACTACGGCCAATGCTCTGAAATCTGCAGCTCTAACCACAGCTTCATGCCCATCATACTTGCACTAGTTCCACTAAAATACTTTGAAGAGTGACTTCTTAAAACTCTTTAAATAAGACTTTACTGATAACACTGTGAAGCTAAAAAGCATTAACCTTTTAAGTTAAAGATTGAAAGTTATAACCTCTGCACAGTGGGTGCCACAGCTCGATACATCAACTTGAACTACCACTATCATGTCTATGACCCTAACACTATTCATCCTCTTCCAATTAAAGTTCTCAAAATTTATGTACCCTCTCAACTTGCCCAAAAACCCATAAAAATACTAAAGCAAGACAATCCCTTAGAAAAAAAATGAACCAAAACTTATTTGCCTCTTTCATTACCCCTACAATAATAGGACTACCCATTGTCATTTTTATTTTCATATTCCCATGCATCATATTCTCTGCCCCTACACAACTAATCAGCAACCAACTGACATCAATACAGCAGTGATTGACTCAACTAATCGTAAAACAACTAATAGCTACACACAACACAAAAGGCCAAAACAGGTCACTAATACTTGTCTCACTCATTATATTCATCGGGTCAACTAACCTCCTCGGCCTATTACCCCATACCTTTATGACAACTACCCAGCTATCAATAAACCTCGGCATAGCTATCCCACTATGAGCAGCGACAGTGCTCACAGGATTCCAGCGTACAACAAAAGCATCACTAGCCCACTTCCTACCACAAGGAACACTTCCCCCTCTAATCCCTAGTTCTTATCAAAACTATTAGCCTCTTTATCCAACCTGTGGCTCTAGCTATGCGACTAACTGCCAACCTCACAGCAGGACACCTTCTCATGCACCTAATTGGAGGGGCCACACTAGCACTCACATCAATTAGCCCTACCACAGCTTCAATTACATTCATCATCCTAATCCTACTCTCAGCATTAGAGTTTGCAGTTGCCCTTATTCAAGTGTATGTATTTACACTACTAGTTAGCTTATACTTACATGACAACACATAATGACCCACCAAACGCACTCCTACCATATAGTAAACCCAAGCCCAGGAGCCCGATCAGCCTTCCTAATGATATCTGGCCTAATCATATGATTTCACTTTAACAACACTACTCTGCTCACTCTGGGGTTCCTAGCAAACACCCTGACAATGCTTCAATGATGATGAGACATTGTACGAGAAGGCACATTCCAGGGCCACCACACCCCGACAGTCCAAAAAGGACTTCGCTATGGAATAATCCTCTTTATTGTCTCAGAGGTATTCTTTGCAGGCTTCTTCTGATCATTCTACCACTCTAGTCTGGCTCCTACCCCAGAATTAGGAGGCTGCTGACCCCCAACAGGCATTAGCCCACTAAACCCACTAGTAGTCCCATTGCTAAACACAGCAGTCCTTCTAGCCTCTGGAGTGCCAATCACTTGAGCACACCACAGTCTCATAGAAGGACATCATAAACATATAACTCAGGCTCTGTCTGCTACTATCGCCCTAAGCCTGTACTTCACACTTCTCCAAGCATCAGAGTATTTTGAAACACCGATCACCATCTCAGACGGAGTCTATGGCTCAACATTTTTCATGGCCACAGGCTTCCACGGACTTCACATTATCATCGGATCAACCTTCCTAACTATCTGCCTCCTCCGCCAACTAAATTTCTACTTCACATCCAAACACCATTTCGGTTTCGAAGCCACAGCATGGTACTGATACTTCATAGATGTAGTCTGACTATTCCTGCATGTATCCATTTACTCATGAGGCTCATGCTCTTTTAGTATAACTAGTACAATTGACTTCCAATCAACAGGATTTGGGCAAGACTTAAAAAGAGTAATCAACAATATAGTACTACTAATCATTAACGCCACCCTAGCCTCAGTCTTATATAGTGGCATTTTGACTCCCTCAACTAAATATTTACACAGAAAAGTACAGTCCCTACAAATGTGGTTTTGACCCCACAGGCTCTGCTTGCCTACCCTTCTCCATGAAATTCTTCCTAGTAGCCATCACATTCCTCTTATTCGACCTAGAAATTGCCCTCCTACTACCTCTCCCATGAACCCTACAGACCCACATGCTCAACCTAATACTCACCATAACACTCTTGCTAATCATAATCCTGGCTCTGGGGTTAGCCTATGAGTGAGTCCAAAAAGGCCTAGAGTGGCAAGAATATGGTAATTAGTTTAAACAAAACAAATGATTTAGACTCATTAAATTATGACTGCTACTCATAATTACCATCTATGCCCTCAATCTCCATAAACATTATCTTAGCTTTCATCATAGCCCTGCTAGGTATATTAATCTACCAATCGCACCTTATATCATCCCTACTATGCCTAGAGGGAATAATGTTATCCATATTCATCCTCACCAGCCTCACCATCCTAAACCTACACTTTTCACTAGCTACAGTTACCCCAGTTATTCTACTAGTATTCACCACCTGCGAAGCTGCTGTGGGACTAGCGCTCCTAGTAATAGTATCAAATATCTATGGCATAGATTACATTCAAAACCTAAACCTTCTCCAGTGCTAAAGATCATCATCCCAACAATCATACTAATCCCAGTAACCTGATTTTCTCACCACCACACACTATGAACTAACATCACAACTTAAGCTTTATAATCAGCTCCATCAGCCTATACCTTCTCCACCAACCAAACAGCTACCTTAATTTCTCTACAACATACTCCTCTGACACCCCGTCAACCCTTCTATTAATCTTAACAACATGACTTCTCCCACTAATAATTATAGCAAGCCAACATCACCTGTCCAAAGAGCCATTAACACAAAAAAAACTCTACATCACTATACTGATCTCCCTACAAGCATTTTTAATTATCACATTCTCAGCATCTGAACTAATCCTGTTCTATATCTTATTTGAAACTACACTTATCCCTACTCTAATTATTATTACCTGATGAGGAAACCAAACAGAATGACTAAACACAGGATTGTACTTCTTATTCTACACTCTCCTAGGATCGTTACCCTTACTAATAGTCCTAATCCACACCCAAAACTCCATAGGATCATTAAACCTGTCAATCCTATCCTTTTATTTCCAAGACATATCAACCTACCCATGATCCAACAACCTGACATGAATAGCATGCATACTAGCCTTTCTAGTCAAAATGCCCCTATACGGCACCTATCTATGACTACCCAAAGCCCACATAGAGGCCCCAATCGCCAGGTCAATAGTCTTAGCAGCAATCCTGCTTAAACTAGGTGGATACAAAATGATACAAATTATCAATATCCTCAGCCCTCTCACAGACCTCATGTCCTACCCTTTTCTTATCTTATCTCTATGAGGAATAATTATAACCAGTTCCATCTGCTTATGCCAGACAGACCTAAAATCGCTAATCGCCTACTCCTCAGTAAGCCACATAGCTCTGGTCATTGTAGCAATACTTATCCAAACTCCATGAAGTTTCATAGGGGCAACTGCCCTAATGATTGCCCACGAACTCACTTCATCTATAATGTTTTGTCTAGCCAACTCCAATTACGAGTGCATCCACAGCTGAACTATAATCCTAGCCCGAGGATTACAATCACTACTTCCCCAATAGCACTCTGATGACTAATAGCAAGCCTTGCAAACCTAGCTCTACCCTCCACTATTAACCTCATAGGAGAACTAGTCATTATTATCACATCATTTTCATGGTCTAAACTATCCATTCTACTAACAGGACTGAACACATTAATCACAGTCCTCTACTCCCTTTATATATTCATCACCACACAACGAGGAAAACCTACATATCACACCTACAACATCAAACCATCCTTTACACGAGAAAACACTCTAATATCAATACATATACTACCCCTATTATCCCTATCCCTTAACCCAAAAATCATCATAGGACTTATACTTTGTAAATATAGTTTAACTAAAACATTAGATTGTGAGTCTAACAACAGAAGATTTAACCTTCTTATTTACCAAGAAAGATGCAAGAACTGCTAACTCATGCTCCCGTGTATAATAATATGGCTTTCTTAGCTTTTAAAGGATAGAAGTTATCCCTTGGTCTTAGGAACCAAAAAATTGGTGCAACTCCAAATAAAAGCAATCAATGTAGTACTCCCAACAATAACTTTTACTACTCTAATCACCCTGGTCTCACCTATTTTACTGACCTTGACCAATACCTACAACAACACTTCCTTCCCAAACTTCGTGAAGTCATCAATTTCATCCGCCTTCATGATCAGCCTTGTCCCAGCGTTATTATTTATCTACTTAGGCCAAGACTCAACCATCACCGACTGACACTGAACAACAATACAAACACTAAAACTCTCAACTAGCCTAAAACTAGATTATTTCTCCATACTATTCGTACTCATTGCCTTGTTTGTAACATGGTCCATTATAGAGTTCTCAATATGATACATACACTCTGACCCACAAATAAACCAATTCTTTAAATACCTCCTCCTTTTTCTGATCACCATAATAATTCTAGTAACCTCAAATAATTTCTTCCAACTATTCATCAGGTGGGAGGGTGTAGGAATCAATGTCCTTCCTATTAATCGGATGATGATATGGTTGCACAGATACCAATACAGCGGCCCTACAGGCTATCTTATTTAACCATATTGGAGACATCGGGTTTATCCTAGCAATAACCTGATTCCTGCTTCACTCTAATTCGTGAGAAATCCAACAAATACTTATTCTTAACCCCAACACCAAAACCCCGCCTTTACTAGGCCTCCTGTTAGCAGCCACAGGAAAATCTGCTCAATTTGGCCTACACCCCTGATTCCCATCAGCAATAGAAGGCCCTACTCCTGTCTCAGCCCTACTCCACTCTAGCATGATAGTTGTCACAGGAGTATTCTTACTCATTCGATTCTACCCCCTGCTAGAAAGCAACAAGATAGTCCAGACTATAACCTAATGCTTAGCTGCTATTACAACACTATTCGCAGCTATCCACCTCAAGCCAACTTGGACTAATGAGAGCAACCATTGGCATCAACCAGCCACACCTACCTTTCCTCCATCTGTACCCATGCCTTCTTTAAAGCTATACTATTCATGTGCTCAGGCTCTATCATCCACAACCTAAACGACAAGCAGGACATTCAAAAAATAGGTGGCCTATTTAAACCCATACCTTTTACTGCTTCCTCGCTTATAATTGGCAGCTTAGCCCTCACTGGCACCCCATTCCTATCAGGATTCTACTCAAAAGACCTTATTATTGAAACCGCAAACACATCTTATACCAATGCCTGAGCCCTACTGATCACTCTAATCACCACCTCCCTTACAGCCATCTATAGCACACGAATCATCTTCTTCGCACTCCTAGGACAACCACGTTTCCTCACAACAATCAACATTAACAAAAACAACCCCCTACTTATTAACTCAATTAAACGCCTAGCAATTGGCAGCATCTTTACTGGTTACATTATCTCAAACAATATCCCACCTATAACAACCCCTCAAATAACTATACCAACCTACCTAAAACTAACTGCTATGGCAGTAACAATCTTAGGTTTTTACTTAGCAATAGAAATCAACTCACTAACCTCTGGCCTAAAACTAAAATACACTCACACATCCTACTCCAACTCCCTAGGATACTTCCCTACAATGATCCACCGGCTTCTACCAGACTTAGACCTAAAACTAAGCCAAAACATATCTTCCCTACTATGAGACCTCAGCTGGCTGGAAAAATCTATACCCAAAAACCTCTCTCAACTAAACCTATCTGCCTCCAAAACCGTTTCCAACCAAAAAGACCTTATCAAACTTTATTTCACCTCTTTCCTAACCTCAGTCCTACTAACCACCATCCTAATAATCTAGTTTCCCTGAGTAATCTCAATCACAATAAAAATACTGACAAACAACGACCACCCAGCTATCACTAAAAATCAGTTCCCATAACTATGCAAAGCACCTGTCCCTGCGATTGAACACAAAATATCATACATCTCCCAATCTCCTACCGTCAAAATTTATCACCACTTCTACCCCAGCATAATGCTTGCCTATCAATAAAACCAAGACTATCTCCATCACCATGCCCAATGACAATGCCTCCCAAATAGCCACATTCGACCCTCAAGACTCTGGATACTCCTCTGTAGCCATAGCTGTAGTACACCCAAAAACCACCAACATCCCACCTAGATAAACCAAGAACACCATCAACCCTATAAAAGGCCCCCTGAAGCTCATTACAATTCCACAACCAACCCCACCACTAACAATTAAACCTAACCCCCCATAAATAGGAGACGGCTTTGAAGAAAACCCTACAAACCCTAAAATAAAAAGTATACCTAATAAAAACACTATATATACCATCATTCTCACATGGGGTTACACCATGACCAATGACATGAAAAATCACTGTTGTAATTCAACTACAAGAACCTAATGACCGACACTCGAAAACAACACCCTTTAGCAGAAATCGTTAACCACTCTTTCATTGACCTCCCTGCACCGTCAAATATCTCTTCCTGATGAAACTTCGGATCCCTGCCAGGCCTTTGCCTCATAGTCCAAATCATCACAGGACTGTTCCTAGCCATACACTACACATCAGACACTACCACAGTATTCTCCTCAGTCACCCACATCTGTCAAGACATCAACTATAGCTGAATCGTTTGCTACCTCCATGCCAATGGAGCATCCATATTCTTTATTTGCCTATGTATCCACATTGGCTGAGGACTCTACTACGGATCCTTCACTTTCCTAGAAACCTGAAACATCGGAATTATCTTACTATTTGCAGTAATAGCCACAGCTTTCATAGGCTACGTCCTCCCATGAGGACAAATATCATTCTGAGGCACTACTGTAATTACGAACCTCCTCTCAGCAATCCCCTACATAGGGACAAGTTTAGTAGAGTGAATTTGAGGGGGATTTTCAGTAGATAAAGCCACTCTCACCTGATTCTTCACCTTCCACTTTGTCCTTCCATTCATCATTGCAGCTCTCACCATAATCCACCTCCTCTTCCTTCACAAAACAGGATCAAACAACCCTTCAGGAATTTCGTCAGACTCTGACAAAATCCCCTTTCACCCATACTACACAATTAAAGACCTCCTAGGAGCCATCCTCCCACTATTAGCCCTATTCTCCCTAGTACTATTCTCCCCCGACCTCCTAGGAGACCCAGACAATTACACCCCAGCCAACCCCGTAAATACTCCACCACATATTAAACCAGAATGGTACTTCTTATTTGCTTACGCCATCTTACGATCTATCCCCAACAAGCTAGGAGGAGTGCTAGCACTCGTACTCTCTATCCTTGTCCTAGCCCTAATCCCATCCCTCCACACAGCTAAACAACTAAGCACAATATTCCGCCCATTAAGCTAATGCCTATATTGAATACTCGTAGTAGACCTCCTGGCCCTTACATGAATCAGTGGTCAACCCGTAGAAAACCCTTTCATCACTATTGGGCAAATAGCCTCCATCATCTACTTCCTCATCATCCTGATCTTCATACTCCTGACAAACTTATTAGAGAACAAACTTCTCAAATGAAGACATAGTCCTAGTAGTACTACATAGTATCCTGGCCTTGTAAACCAGAAACGGAGGCCTCCCCCTCTCTAAGACATATCAAAGAAGAGGCATTCATATCCTCACCCTCAGCACCCAAAGCTGATATTCTAATTAAACTACCCCTTGTAAAATTTTTGCATTTGACACGATCCAAATTTATTAACAGCTATGTCAGTATTGAATGGGTCATTTCTTTAAAAATCTTCCCACCCTTTCACAAACACTGATACTGTTTCACTTTCAGTTACAACAGGCTTACCCTGAGTTTCTTGCAAAGGTAAATGTAATCACTTGACCCTCAATGTGGCCTCCACTTGTCAATTAATTGCAAATTATTTCTTTCCTCTGTCTTTTTTTTTTAAACTCAAGTAACCCCCAGGCTTGCTTAAAGACATTTTTAATTATTAAAGACTCTAAAGGAAATGAGAGAGATTTGGAGATCTAGATCATATTTCTTTCTAATGATTGCTGTGTAATCTGAGTAAAACTGTTATTTTTTTATCATCTTAAAGATTAAAGTTGCCTCTGATGGCATTAGGGTAAAACCTCAATATTTGCATGTTTCTTCCCTAATTTTCCCCTTTCCCTGATTTTGTACCCACACTTTTAGAAGAACTGATACCAGTGGGAACAAACTAGAGAGACGACACAGCAGCAGAGCTACACATTTGTAGTCAGCATTCAAATTGTTTTTTGTATAATCTTATTGTAAGGTTTGATTTAAAAATAAACCAGATACCACCACATCTCCCCTCTATACATTTCCTTTGTCACGTAGTAACATGCTTTTCTATCTTCAAATGATGACAGAATTACAACATCATGGGTTTTCTGTGCTGATTTTCCAGAAACTGACAGGGGTAATAGTGTTATTTCTCTTTCGCTTCCTCTCCGCCAAAGTTCTCCTTTGTGCACCTCAAACTTAATTCTTCAATCTAACCTTGTTTTGAAGGAAATAAGTCAATGGTTTGCAGGGATACACCTGAGCTCTGACCTTAGTGACCCACCAAAACCAGAGCCAGTCCCTCACTCGGTCAAGTCTGGTAATGGTCTTCTACAGATGCTGAAGCCCCACTTGAATCTGGATTAATTTTTCTCCCTTAATATTCCCCTTGGAGAAAAACACTCAGAGAAGCCCATGTACACAGGGCTGAGCAGAGAACAGAAACTCTACCCTTCCAACTTCATCTGTTCTTATGTTCCAGCGAGCCCCCTAAAGTCAGGGAGGGAGAATATCTAGTATAGGAAAGATAGTGACTTGTAGGGACTTTGGGAAAAAGCCAGGGTCTCTTGAAAGATTAGAAAGTATGTAGAAAGCCCTGTAGTTACTGGGAAAATGCAGATATCAGTGCCTGGAAAACAGTGGATGCTTAATATACACATTATACAATTAATGGTTAGATTAATGAATGAACAGAAGAAAAAAAGCATAAGAGATGAGAGTAAATCCAGGCTGGGTAGAGATGACATTCATCTTTCTTTCTTCCTGGGATCTTTCTTAAGGTTATTTCCATATTTCCCCAGCTGCTGCAGGGTGATTGTGAGACATCACCTCTACTCTACTCTAAAGGCTTCTTGACCATTTCTCCTCCCACCCTTAGTGATTGCTAGAGTAGAAGTGCTGCACACACCTCCCAGGTGGACATTCATAGCAAGCCTGGGTAGTAAAAGACAGAAAAAGAAAGGGAAGTTGAACAGCTTACATCCTGTTCCTCTGTCTTAATTTACTGGTATTATGGGCAAATTAAATTCTTCATGTCTCTGTTTTTCATAACTGGGAATTATAGCTGATATCACTGAGGCACCCTGAGAGTAAATCCATCCACAGTAGAACTATGAAAGCATAAAGGGAAGCACAGTGTTTGACTTTATCTCTAGAGTTTCATCAGAACTAACCTTTGGCTCTTGTCTCTCATGTAAACCAGCGCTTTAATGAGAGAGCTTATTAAAATGCAGGTTCCTGGTGGTCCTGGGTGTAGTTCAAGATTCTGAAATTCTAACAAGTTGCTTGGTGATGCTAAGCTGAGGAGGATGACATTTTGAATAGAAAGGACCTAGAGTCTAGGTCCTAAATCATTGCTACAGTGTCTTCCAGCTTCAATTCTTGTCATGTCTCTCCCACGCTCATCCTTCCACTCTAAGGATGGCGCTCTGGCCGTCATCAGTGACTTGCAGAACCCCAAACAATCCATGATCTTTCCCATATGTGTGGCTTTGTATGTCTTCCCTCTGCCCTCCACTCCTCTCCCCCTTTCACTGGGCGAGCACCTTCGTCTCTCAGCTCAAGTGTAACCTCTGCCATGAAACCTTCCCTGCCTCTCTTAACCCAAGCGGTTAGGCTCTCTCTCTTATGTACTCTGTACTATAACATGCTATTTACGTGTCTGGGCCACAGTATAGGGTTACTCAGGTTACCCCCTAGACGAATACTCATGGCCAGGCGGCAAGAAGGAACTGAAATCCACCCTGTTCTCCACTTGCCAATCTTGAGCCTGGTGTGGAGCTGCCCCCATCAGGAGGAAGGGGTGATTTCTAAATCACACACACGCACCATATGTGCTAGTTGTCTGTCTTTTCAACCAAATATGAGGTCTTTGAGAGGAAATCAAGTCTTTTTTTTTTTTTTTTTTTTTGCAGTTTTTGGCTGGGGCTGGGTTTGAGCCCACCACTTCTGACATATGGATCCAGCACCCTACTCCTTTGAGCCACAGGTGCCACCCTCATTTTTACATTTCTAACTCCTACTACAGTGCCTGTCACAATGAAGTATTCAATAAAATGTTTGTTGAATGAATAAGTGATAAGAGAACGAAATAGAGAGCTACTAAGAGGAATGTACAGAAAATAATTTCATTTGGGCTTAAGAAATATCAAGTGAAGTGTAAAAAAGAGGCCAGAGATCAGCTAATGTACTGCTGGAAGGCAAAGTCCCAACAACCTTATTTATTTTTTTTCTTTTTTGATACGGAGCCTCACTCTGTTGCCCTGAGTAGAGTACCATAGCATCATAGCTCACAGCAACCTCAAACTCTTGGGCTTAAGCAATCTTCTTGCCTCAGCCTTCAGAGTAGCTAAGACTATAGGCACATGCCACAATGCCCAGCTAGTTTTTCTATTTCTAGTAGAGACAGAGTCTCACTCTTGCTCAGGCTGTTCTCAAACTCCTAAGCTCAAGCAATCCACCATCATCAGCCTCCCAGAGTGCTAGGATTACAGGCGTGAGCTACTATGCCCAGCATGGACAGCTCTATTTTGTTAAAAGAATCACAGTGGATATCAGTGAAAAGAAGTATAAAGGCTATGTGTCAGCATCTCTGGAAGAATCAGACCCAGTATAGAAATAAGCTGCCCAGAATTGACACCAAATTTTCATGTCTCTTCAGATCTGGGAGAAGATGAAAGCAACTTTAAGGATATTATATTGGTCATGGGATTTAGAGGGTACTGAGAGCAGGAATTCTACAGTGAAAATATCCTGAGAACAAAGAACAAGAGCTGGTGATGACAAAACCATGAATTTATCTAGAGGGGCTATGTGACATAATATGAAATACACTTTTGGTTTCTGCCCCTGGTTCCTGACACAGCATTCCTAAAATCCTTATAATTTCCTGAATGTTAGAAATGTAGGAGCATTTTACATAGAACTCCTAAATCCCTCATAATTTCCCATGTATAGGAGCAGCTTTTGTTCTAATAGAGGTGACTCTTGGTAAGTTCCTGGATAGCTTCAGGATGGCAGGAAAGACCAAGCCATGATTAGAAACTTGAACTTTCAGCTCCCCCCAGCCCAACCTCTGAGGAAGGGAGGAGGCTGAGATTGGGTTAATAATCTATCTTACTACGATGAAGCCTCCATAGAAATCCCTAAACCATGGGGCTTGGAGAGCTTTTGAGTTGGTGAATACATGCACATGGTGGGAGGGAGATGCACCTCAAATCTACAGGGACAAAATTTCCTGTGCTTGGGACATTTCCAGACCTTATGCTAATTGTGGGTAACCTGAGCACTCACTATTTGAGATTGATCTCTGACGTGGAGGCAGTCATGTGTAACTGAACTCTTGACCTGTGGACTCTGGTGCTAATCCCAGGTAGACAACGTCAGAAGTTAACTGAGTTGTAGGAGACCCTGTTGGTGTCTGGAAAGTTGAGAAAATGGTTGTTGGTATGGAATAACACCACACATTTTGTTAAAGGAGTGTTGTGGGTAAAATAAAATAGTGTTTCTTTTAGGTTGAATTTGGAGACAACACAAAGAATGTGTCAGATTATGGTAAATGAAATTCCCCAAACAGCAGAAATCCTTGGCTTTGTCAAGAGAGCCACCGCCCAGAGGAATAAGCACCTTGACATAATCTTTCAAATGGAGCTTCTGTGATCTGCTTTGTGAGAGTTGAGGAACTGTTTGCATGAAGCTTTTAGAGCTTATGACCAAGATTTAGCCACTTGTATCTTCCTGGGACTGTGAGATGCTCTGTGAAAGCACCAGTTACTGGATTTGCAGGGAGTTTACAGCTGTCAGTGATGCTGCCAAAATAAGGAAGTGCACAGGGCTAAAATATCCAGAATTTCACTGTGGGGCTGTGAAAGCGATTCCTCTGAAAAACGTGTTCATATTTTACGAAACCCCAACTTGGGCTTTGCCTTCTTACATCATCTTGTTCTCATTACCGTCATTTCTGAAGACACAAATATGGTTCTTCAATAAGAGGAACTAAGAATCTTGCACACTGTATGTTATCATGTGACTTCAGAACAAAAGGTTATTCAAAACAAAACCTAAATTAATATATTCCCATACAGAGACAAAACAAAACCTAAGTTAACACACTGTCATGCTGACAAAGAAAAGCATGGGAAAATATTCAAATTCCCATTTTTGTTTTTCCAGAGTTTACCCAGATCTCCATGACCTCAGGCCCAGTGCACCAGTTGGGAAGCTATCTGACAGACTTTGGACCTGGTGCCTTGGACCTTTTCATCTAAGGGATTTTCTAGTCTACTTATCTCAGACCAGACTTGTAATCAGGGTGATAAAGAATCATTATTGAAAACAGTAGAAATTAGGTCTTCCTGAAACATTACTATTGTGCAATGTAATATTGATGATGACCCGAGAACCAGTGCTGGGGTCAAGAACCGGGTGATTGTAAGGTTTCTTCTTAAGACAATTATTCTGTGGGTCATTTCTAAAAGAACAGTCAAGTTAGTTAATTTCTTTTTTTTTTATTAAGAAAATAAGCCAAAAAATGGCTGGGTGTGGTGGCTCACGCCTGTAATCCTAGCACTCTGGGAGGCTGAGATGGGTGGATTGCCTGAGCTCAGGAGTTCAAGACCAGCCTAAGCAAGAGTGAGACCTCTCGCTACTAAAAAAAAATAGCAGGGTGCTTTGGTGGGCACCTGTAGTCCCAGCTCCTTGGGAGGCTGAGACAAGAAGACTGCTTGAGCCCAAGATTTTGAGGTTTCTGTGAGCTGTGACACCACGGCATTCTGCCAAGGGTGACAAAGTGAGACTCTGTCTAAAAATAAAAAAAAGTCAAATAGCATATATTAATTTTTGAAAGGTTTTAATTATTTACAATTTCTGGTCATTTTAGAAAAATTTAGAAAGCAAAAAAGATTTCAAAAAAGAAGGATCCCTCCAAACGCTACCAACTAGTCACAACTTTACAAATATCTTGCTGTAGCTTTTCAAGTTACAGAGAAAATCAACACTTATAAAGCTGTGTTCATATATTCACTAAGTGAACCAAATGTAGGCTATACTCTTCATTCTGAAGATCAGTGGAATGATATAAATAAAATAATCCAGAAACCTTACATTTCAAAATAAGGAATTAAGAAAATATGTGAATATTGACAATTACTTCCAGTGCATGAGAGGGATGAGAGTTCAAATTTTATGATCTTTCATATGATTTATTTTTTCAAACAGGTTAAAAATGTTTTGATGTACTTGTTTGCTGTCTCTCTGCCTTGGAGGAAAGCTGCAAGCCTTCTCAGATGCTAGTAGGTACATACACACACACAGGCTCATTCAGGGAAGTCAGAGATACTAGTTATTAAGCAATTTGGTTTCATTCTTTTGAAAAAGATTGGAAACTTCATTACTTATAATATCATTTATGAGACCCTATAAGGCATTTCTTTTGACTTGCCAATAACATTTTTCTTCTCTTGTAGCTTCTATTTTGTAACATTTTTATCTGGTTCTCAGAAGAATCCGCAGCAATCTAACTAACTCTCTGATGACCACATAATACGTGGATGGACTTCTTACTGTATGGCATAGAATTGCTTTAAAGCTGAGTTCCAAAGCTTGATTTCAAGCTTAGAAATGTTTGCGTCAATACATTTGTCTTGGCTTGTAAAAATAACTATGCTTTTAACACAGTTCTTCTTACCATGTGTCAGGCACCATTCATGTGCTTTGTAAATGTTAACTTATATGAATTTCATAAATTACCATTCTATGAACTAGATAACATGTTTTTGGTCCCCATTTTACATATGAGGCACAGGGAGAAATTTGCCCAAAGTCACAGAGCTAGTATGTAGCAAAGCCATGATAGGAGCGTGGCAGTCTGTCTCCAGAGTTCACACCCCTAGTATACTTGACTGTCTCATCTAGCAATGTATTTCCCCAGTTGAAACATTACATTACCCTCATCTCTCCCTCAATATGTCCACTTCAGTAATTGAGTGCCAAATTCAATAAAGCATATTCTATAGGGTGGCACCCATAGCTCAGTGGGTAGGGTGCTGGCCATATACACAAAGGCTGGTGGGTGCAAACCTGGCCCAGGCCAGCTACAACAACAACGACAACTGCAACAGCAACAACAAAATAGCTGGGCATTGTGGTGGGCACCTGTAGCCCCAGCTACTTGGGAGGCTGAGGCAAGAGAATAGCTTAAGCCCAAGAGTTGGTGGTTGCTGTGAGCTATGACACCACAGGACTCTACCCAGGGTAACAGCTTGAGACTCTGTCTCAAAAAAAAAAAGCACATTCTGTAACAACTCCCTTATCCAAGGTTCATGAGAGAAGCTGGATATTTGCCAACAAAGCCTTGCTCACTCCCCATCTGAAGGGGCCTAGTGGAACTAACACTTTGCTCATGTTTCTGGAGGGGGAAGGGGACTTTTCCTGTTCATTTAGCATGGAGAGTCTCTTAAGTTGTTGAAGGGTTTCCTTCCTCCTCCCTTTACTGCCACCAGCCACAGGTGAGAAAGTTTCACCTGGTCAGGTGCTCCCAGTACAGCATTTTTCACCTCAGCTTCAGTGGTAACTGAATGTTTCATCTACAGAAGGAGTTTACAGAAATTAGCATGAATTATAAAATTCTGCTACTTGATGAGGTAGAGAGATCATCAGCTTTCATTTTCTCTGCTACATTTCATCGTAACTGATACGATGAAAGTTAAGAAAGAAACCCTCAAGCCAACCTATCAACAATTCTTTTCTTTGCATGAGACAACATAAAACCTTGAAATAGTCGAGCTGGAAGAGAAATTCAGCAGCATCCTCCACATTTCATAGGTAAGGAGGCTGTGACCCAGAATGTGTGGTGCTCATGATAACATGACCAATTTGTGACGTTAGAAAAAGAATTCCTTTTTGGCTCATTTTCTTTAAAAAAAAGAAAAGAATAGAAATTAATTATCCTATTAGGCCTTTTAAAAATAGCCTCTGGAATAAGACCACTTTATCCGGAAAAATAGAATTATTTTTTGTTGCCTTACACAGAGGACATTGTGATTACTCCCTCCATCTCCCAGCACCTACCCAATGGGTCATTCTAGGGCCCCTTGTGCTTACATAGTACCAGGATGGTACTGGATGCAGTGGTCCTTAGTGTTGGGTGGTGGATATGGTAGTCATTAGTGTTGTGTCATCATTTCTGGGATCTCTTGCCTTTGTGTACATGGAAGGATTACACTTCTCTGCAATTAACTTCTAGTTAGGTATGGTCATGTGACTTTCTTTGGCCAATTAAATGTAAGAATAAGGGATGTGTACTATTTCTGGGTGGAAGATGTAAGAGCTGGTATGTGCTTTGCCTGTTTTTATTTTTCCATCTGACATGGTGACCAGCAACATTCTAGGTAGTAATTTCTACATCAGCCTTGGTCTCTGAGTAACTAAAATTAAGAAAGCCCCACTGCCAATCCTCAACATACATGGAACATTAGCAACAGTAACCTTTGTTTATTATATTGGACTTGTTTGCTACATGGCATGACCTGGCCTACTCTGATACAACAGAGGAAAAAATGGAACTTATACTTAACAGACTGTATGTTGCCATCAACGATTCTATTTCCAAGGAATAATGAGGTAGGGAAATGCTTTCTATATAATAAAAAATAGAAAAAATAGTAAAATACCAAATTACATGTATCAAATTATTCATGTTCTATTAAAAACATTTCTCATATAACTACCACACCCTCTTTCTCCAGAAAAATAGAAGTAAAAATACAAAAATGCTTAGAATCATTGTCTTTGGGTTATGGAAGCTTATATTATTTTCTGCTTTTATGTTCCTGAAATTTCTTTGTACTTTAGTACATTTTAAGTGCCTAATGTATTGTTTTAAGAAACAATGTTTTGTTTTATCACCCAGCCTAGATAAAATATAGGGATCCAATAATAGCTCATTGCAGCCTCAAACTTCTCAGCTCAAGCAATCTTCCTACCTCTGTCTCCCCAGCAACTGGAACTACAGGTGCATGCCACCATGTCCAGTGAATTTGTGTGTGTGCCCATGTGCATGCATGGGAAAGATCTTACTATGTTGCCCAGGCCATGAACGCTCAGCCTCAAGTGATCCTGCAGTCTTGGCCTCCCAAAATGTTGGGATTACAGGCATGAGCTACCATATCTGGCACCCAATGTATTACTTTTAAGTACCCAGGACTGCTTGTCTGTGGTCCTTAACTACTATACTGCTATCTGTCACTGGCTGGTCCTTTGGTATTTGTCAGGTCCTGTTGCCCTTGGCAGACTGCAGAATTGCTTCCACAAAGGTCTGCTCACCATATTCCACAAAGATTCTTGCCACTGCTCTTGGGGCCAATGCACACAGGCCAGACCACCATAGGAATCTACTTAGACCTCCCCCACCAGAAGTTTTATCCTCTTTGGAAAACCGTATGACCAGATCCCAACTCCCTATCCATGCCAAGTCTCAGAGTTTTTTTCCTCCTTAAGTCAGGCCCTTTCTTCTTCCCCTCCAAAACTCCAGCTCTCATAATGCCAGAAACTTTCTAAAGCAAAGGTTGTAATGTATCCCAGAGGTTAGGAAGCTCTCACTGCCCAGACACAAAGTCAGAGTTATAATTTCTTTCTGTCAGGGGGCCCTGATAGCTGAAAACAAGATTCCTGTTACCCTGAACTATGTGTGTAATTGTATGTTTAATGTCTTAATTCCCTTTCTCTGGAGTGAAAATTTTATGAATTGAGGATTAGAATTGGGTTAACGTTAGAGTTAGATTTAGGATCCTTCTCACAATATTCACTTTTGCATCTATGTGACAGCTCGAGGCCTCATAAATGATAGTCATTTAATAAATATTCACAGAGAGAAGGAAGATAGAAAACAGGAGAGGGAAAAGGGGGAAAAAACTGACACAAATTCTGCCATGGCCCACAGAAATAACTAGCATCTGATCTAGGGCCGTCTCAGAGGAGAGAGGAAAAAAAAGGATGAGAACAAAGGTGAAAAATATTAAGAAGAAATAATTTATAGCTGTGTCTCTTTTTTTAAAGATAGATTCTCACTTTGTTGCTTGGGCTAGAGTGCCGTAGCCTTGGCTTAGTTCACAGCAACTTCAAACTCCTGGGTTCAAGAAATCCTTCTGCCTCAGTCTCCTGAGTAGCTGGGATTCCAAGCACTCATTACCATGCCCTGCTAATTTTTACATCTTTAACAGAGATGGGTCTTACTCTTGCTCAGGCTGGTTTCAAACTCCTGAGCTCAAGCGATCCTCCTGTCTCAGCCTCCCATAGTGCTAGGATTACAGTCATGAGACACCGTGCCTGGCCAATTTCCAGCTCTTGATAACAAATTTGATGTGAAGGATATGAAAAAGGCCAATCCAGGATGATTCTGAGTTACTTTAATTGATGCACTTGAATGTGACGTGGGCCTGCGAGAGGAAGACAGGGTTTGATTTTGTGGTGGTGGATGGTGGATAGTGAGTCTAGTTTGAGAACTGTAAGTTATCTGGGGAAGAGTGTCTAAAAGACAGATGGATTAGTGGGTCTCACTGCTTTAAGTGCATGTGAATCAAAATAAAATTGTGAAATGGGTAAAGTTATCTTCAGAAACTCCCTTCTTGGTTGACACTTATTTCAAGTATCCAGTTCCCTAATTTTCTGCCCTAATTTGCTCTCAAAAAATGATCTGTTGAGAAGCTTCTGTTAATGTCTTTTTCCCACTTTTAAATAGGGTTGTTTTGTCTTTTATAGCTGTTTTACTTGAGTTCCTTGTAAATTCTAGATACTAGTTCTCTATCAGATGTATAGTTTAGAAAAACTTTATTCCATTCTGTAGGTCGTCTATTTGCTTTGTTGATTGCTTCCTTTGCTACACAGAAGCTTTTTAGTTTAACTAAACCCCATTTATTATGTTGTTGTCATGATTTTAGTTGGGGCCTTAGTCATAGGTTATTTGCCTAGGCTTATATCTAGAAAAGGTTTTCCTACATTTTCCTCTAGACATGGCATGGTTTAATTCCTTAGATTTAAGATTTTTATCCATCTTGAATTAATTTGTGTGAGTGGTGAGAGGTAGAGGTCCTATTTAATTTTCTTGCATGTGACTATTCGATTTTCCCAGCACCATTTATTCAACAGGGCTCCTTTTCCCCAGTATACATTATTGTCTACTTTGTCAAAGATCAGTTAGTTGTAGGTAGATGGTTTTCTATCTGGGTTCACTGTTCTGTTCCGTTGGCCTGTGTCTCTATTTTTGTACCAATACTATGCTGCTTTGGTTACTATAGCCTTCTGGTGTAGGATAGTTTAAAGTCTGGTAACATGATTACTTCAGATTTGTTCTTTCTGTGTAATACAAATGGTAAATAAGCATATGAAAAAAATGCACCACATCATTAACCATCAGGGAAATGCAGATTAAAACGATATCACCTTACCCCTGTTAGAATTGCTTTTATTAAAAAAAGTTCAAAAACAATATATGCTGGCATGAATGCAGAGAGAAAAGAACAGTTATATACTACTGGTGGGACTGTAAATTAGCACAACCCCTACAGAAAGCAGTATGAAGTTTCCTCAGAAAACAAAAAAGTAGACCATTTGATGCACCAATACCACTTTTGGGTATCTACCCAAAGGGAAAGAAGACTTTTCATCAAGAAACACCTGTAATCAACTTTTTAGTGAAGCACAATTCACAGTTGCAAAGATATAGAATCAACCCATGTGCCCACCAATTCATGAGTAATAATAAAATGTGGTATGTGTATACCATGCAGTACTACTCAGGTCTAAAAAAGATGAATTAATACCTTTGGCAATAATCTGGATGGAATTAGAGGCCATTCCCCTAAGTAAAGTATCTAAGAGTGGAAAAACAAATACCAAATATACCCACTATTAAATTAGAACTAATGGATGAGCACACAAGTGCACAGAGGTAAGTAAAACTCAGTGAAAATCAACCGGGGGAGGAGGGAACTGGGAAGGGCAAAAACCTACCTAAAAGGTACAATGAATACTACCGGGGTGATGGGCATACCTATAACTGGGACTCAAGCATTACAAAAGTCATCCATGCAAACTAAAACATTTTTACCCTCTTAATATTTTGAAATAAAAAAGAAGTGCTCTGATAATCTTACATTAAAAATAAACTATTTAAATTAATTTATACCTTTTATATGAAAGCTATAACCTAATAACAGCCTAAGAATACGGGGAGGAGGGAGGGACCGGGGAGGGAAGAATGGGTGGAGGGAGGGAGATTGAAGGGATCACTTCTGTGGTTTATCTTACAAGGGTACAAGTGAATCTTTCTAAGAGTAGAATATGAACATTTTAACACAATAACTAAGAAAATGACATGAAGGCTATGTTAACCAGTTTGATGGAAATGTTTCAAATTGTATGTGAAAGCACCACACTGTACCCCAGAAGTGCATTAATGTACATAGTTACCATTCAATAAAAAAAAAAAGAAAAAAAATAAAATTTTGAAGGAAAGAAAAAATAAATAAATAAACTATTGATAAAACACCAGTTAGCTTTCTCAAAAAATTTTTTTTTCATAAAGGAATGATAATAACACTACTAATAAGAGCCAGGTCTTATATGGTCATTAATACATGAAGAACATTTAATGCTCTCAGCAACACCATGAGGTAAAAACCATTCTATGGATGAAGCAACTGACGCACCGAGAATTTAAGGTCACACAGGTAATAAGTAGGGAGTGAGAAATACAACTTAGCCTTGTGGTTCTGGAGTCCATGTTTATACCTGCTATGTTAGGAATGAATGCATAAGGATAGACATTTAAAAAGAGTGGAAATGTACAGTAAATTTTGTGGGCAAAATCTTCTACAAGATTCACATGACTTCAGTCTCACAAGTGATGACAGTGCAGGTCACTCTTGTCTCATCTACTAATTGATGACTAGGATGACATAGGGTCTGCCAAGAATTAACCTTACACAATCTCTTTCTGTTTCATTTTCCTCGTAAAATAAAGAGAAATGACCTGAATACAAGTTTAATCCCTACAGCACTGTCTGTAATAGCAGATGACTGGAAGCAAACTAAATATCTATTGTTAGGAGGCTGACTAAAAAGAAATTGTATGACTATAAAATAGAATGTAAGCATCTTTAAAAAGGAACAAGGAAAATCCCCATATGCTGTATAGAGTGATCTCTAGGATATACTGTTATATGGAAAAAATAAAACCACAGTGCAAAACTGTGCATATAATATTCTACAATTTTAGTACATATAGACAAAAGGAACACATATATTCCTTTATGCTCATATGTGTGTAAATATAGGAAACCTTTAGAATTGGTTGCTTAATGAGGAGAACTGGGTGAGGATGGAGACTTGTACCAGTTAGAATCCAATTAGGAAATACATGTGTAATCAAATGGCAGAGTTGAGGAGAGTTTAATGACAGAATTATATACAAAGGTGTGGTCAGGACTCAAACATCCAGCAAAGGGTGGTGATACCTTCAGCTGGGCAAGCTACAGAGGGGAATCTTTACCATGCCAGGGCCCGAAGGAATAAGGGGAGTGCTTACCTGAACTCAGAGAGAGCTGTAGGTATGGAATGGGGTAATGGACAGAAGGCATACGCTTTCCTAGATGAACACAACCACTATTGACCCACAGTCCAGCAGGGAAACAGCTGGGAAATAAATACCCTGAACCAATTCCATTTTTGCCCTTGGATCTCTTGCCAATGCTGGAGATTTGCCTATGGGCAAACCCTGCTAGAAACGCAAGGGCAGAGGACACTGTTGGTGCATCCTTAGAGATGAGCTTCTTGGGGCCGAGACTGGTGGGAGTAGATCTGGAAGCTGTACAGAGAATATCCACTGCACACACTGCAAAGAGTTTTTACTTTGTAAATTTTGGACAAGATAAGAAAATAACTTATTTGAAAAGTAGACAACTTTGCATACACAAAAAACTTAAAAATAAAACATAAATGGAGGATTAGAGTATATATTTTCTGAGTCTCTTTTCCCCTCTTCAAATTCTACCTTTATCCCTTTGAAGCATTGATTTTTCACAAAAATCACAATCCATAGCTCCATCTAGTGTCAAGGTGATGCTTCACCGAGCTCTGAGTACCATCTCCAGGGCAGGCAGGCTGCCTCTGTCTCCCATTACCCGTGTGTAAGCAGTTTTCACTGAGAATTATATATACCCACCTGGTGAATTGATCTTATCCCTTAAAAAATAATTATAATTTTGACACGTAGACTATTTGCTATCATTTTAAACACCAGTGAAAATTTACCTAAATTCAATTTTGAACTAAGTAATTATGATCTTTGTTCCCATATGTCAAACTGTTAAATAAAGTCAGAGGTAAGCAGCATGGGATCTAGGACTACAAATCTTCTGTAAGCTGAGTTTTGGGCATGTCATTCCTCTGTTCATCTGTTCTTAATACAGAGACTCTTAACCCTGGATACCAAATAATATCCCCTGGGGAGAAAGCTCCTACTGGAGACTTTAAATTTAATCCGTGTAAGGAGGGACTTGGGTCAATATATATTTTTTAAAGCTCCTAGAGGGTTGTAATCAGTAGCCAGGGCTGCAGCCGAGTCTTTGCTGCCTACTAGGTATATTTCCCTTATTACTCCAGCTGGGCTTGCTCTATCTTGAATAAACGAGGTTATTTGTAAAGCAATTTTCACCCCTTGCATGCTTGCTCATGCCACACTCTCTGCCTTAAACGTTTGCTCCTTGCCTCTATCTCAGTTGTCATGGTTCTACCTATTTTTCCAGGGCCTACGTAAGGGCCACCTCCTCTGAGAATTTCCCCTTTCCCAAACAGATGTTTCTCTTCCTTTGAACCCCTCTTTTCTCAATAGAAAACTAATACTATAATAGACTGTTCCTTTTAACTTATTGAATTCACATTAAAAAAGTATGATAATTCTGTGGAACAAAATGAGAGCTCCAAGTATTAATGAGGGTATAAATTGGTGTAATTTGAGGTATTTGAGGATAATCTTGCAGTATATGTCAAAGTGCATTCTGTTTGGCACAGTGATTATACTCCTAGGAATTTATCCTATCCACACAATTGCATGTGTGGGCAAAAATGCCTCTAAAGGAATGTTCACCACAGCATTGTTCATAAATGCAAAAGATGGGAAACAACTAAAATGTCTCATTAATAGAGGACTGGTTAAATAAATTATGACACATAATATCAAATAGAATGCTGAGCAGTCACTTTTAAAATGGGACATATCTATTGTGACAAAAGAGCAATTCTAAGGTGTAGTAAAAAACACTCAACGCAGTATTATAGAATGCTTCTATTGCGTTTTGTGCCAAAGAATAAATATATGGTTATCTATGTTTACAAAGCCTTGAACATCTTTGGAAGGATATACAAGCAATTGCTAACAATCAATGACTCTAGGAAACCAAATTATGAATGACATGTCTGGGGTGGCAGAATTACAAAATTTTATTTTATTTTATTTATTATTTTTTTGTTGTTGTTTTCTTAAGACAGTCTCACTATGTTGCCCTCTGTAGAGTCATAGGGTGTCACAGTTCACAGCAACTTCAAACTCTTGGGCCTAAGTGATTATTTTGCCTGAGGCTCCCAAGGAGCTGGGACTACAGGCACCCACCACAACACCCAGCTATCTTTTTTGTTATAGTTGTCATTGTTGTTTAGCAGGCCCTGGCCAGGTTTGAACACACCAGCCCCGGTGTATGTGGCTGGCACCCTAACCACTGAGCTATGGGTGCTGAGCCCAGAATTACAAAATTTTAAACCACGAATCCATCAACAAATGTAAGAATTAGAACATTGTAAATACCTCCACAGCTATCCCATTTAGATATTTGTGTAAATTAGAATGCTTTGGAGTATATCTGACTCAAGGACTTGTGCTTGCTGCCTCTAGTAATGACATATAAGAGGTAGCTTTGCAATAGCATCTCTAATTTATCATTCTCCAAAGGAAATTCCTCCTCCTATAAATAGTTGTGATCTTTTTTATTTTTATTTTTTTTGTGAGACAGAGTCTCAAGCTGCCCCCCTGGGCAGAGTGCCATGGCATCACAGCTTACAGCAACCTCCAACTCCTGGGCTCAAGCGAGTCTTCTGCCTCCGCCTCCAAGTAGCTGGGACCACAGGCACCCGCCACAACACCGCCTATTTTTTTTTATTGCAGCCATCATTGTCGTTTGGTGGGCCTGGTCTGGATTCGAATCTGCCACTTTAGGTGTATGTGGCTGGCATCTTAGCCATCTGAGCCACAGGCGCCGAGCCAATAGTTGTGATCTTAAGACTGATTTCCCCCAGAATCATTTTAATATAATGTTATCTAAATTTAAGCACAGCATCCAAATGTTCATTTTATTTAAATATGAATTGCTGGGTTTGAGCTAAGGCCAAGTTCTCAATACCCTATCCAAATTTGGTAGCAATGTGGTAACCATAACCCATGGTTACTCTGTTAACACACATCTGGGAGGAAAAAAAAACTCTTTTGCAGAAGAGGATAAGTAACTTCCTAACTTTCATTTCTCTCTTCTCGGCCACCCCCCCAGGATGAATGTTAAATCCATTACCAAAATAAAGTATTATGGATAGGATGATAAATCTTTGTCAATACATTTATTTTAAGCAATAACATAACACAACAAAGTTCAAGTACTGAGAATGAATTGGCTAATCTCAAGAACATTACAGCAATATGAAACTTGAACTGATTTTTCTTCTCCATCTGAAAACATTGGACCAAGAGTAATTGATTAGCCTTGAATGTGATTTTATATTAGGTGTTTTATTGTGGCTTTTAGATTTTCAATAATAATTATTTTAAATCATTTCAGTGAATAAAAGTCTATCTTTACCAAATAACAAATTGGAAGGTAGTGATTTAAATGTGCAATTTTTTTCTAGGCAAAATTATTTGTCACAAACATCTTGAAGTGGCGAGTTCCACTACTGACTTTAAAATATGATTTGATATAAAAATATGATTCATTGCCAACTTTTTCAGGAATGTGTTGTTTACAAAGTAAAATGTATTGGGACTTCTTTTGTATCTATTTCCCTTTTCTTTTTTTTTTTTTTTTACTGATTTTGATTCTATTTCTAAGATAGCTTATAATAAAATGCCCCCTACAATCCACCATTTTATGAATACTTATTACATTATATTCTGATATGGCTTTTATGCAGAAACCTCGGAAAAGAGATTGACAAAGCTTCCTCCTGCAAAGGAGTGACCACTGATACCATCAATCAACTGAGCAAAGATAATTCTGCCTACAGACAATAGGCTGCTCTGACCTGCTGTTACCCTTTTGGGTCTAAACATGAGGTGTCAAGGTATGTATATCCTGGCTGTGGATAGCTACCACAAATTGGTAGGGCTGGCTTTGGGGGAAAAGCATTTATTTTTACTGAGAGGCAACATTTTCATTAGGGGTGTACAAATAATAGTGGCTAAATATTTCTAAAAATTTGGAATCTCAATTGCAATCTTCATGATCAGTGATGGATTTAGAAAATATCCTATTATACTGAAATAAACATCCTATATATTTATTTCAGATATTATGTGAAATACTGAAAATTTGTGATCTTTTGCTTTTTTGAAAAATAGGATACATTTTCTGCTCCAAGTTTTACCTTGTTGTTTTTATGTGGCTTCACAGAGCCCTCCACAAGCTTTGCACCCTCTTCCCAAATTTGTTCTTGCTGTCAGTTAAGTAGAGATGTTTAGCAAGAAAGCAAAATCTAAGTGAACACACCCAGCTTTTATATCCTGTATGGTTAAGCTTTAATGAAAGCTTGAGTTTTTCCAAAAGTCTGGTCTTCACTGAGTAGGAATGATGAACAGTTGGCAAAAAATGCCTTAAGTATGTGAACCATGTAATTTCATTTGAAGTAAGGAATTCCAAAAATACTTTGCTTATTGAAAGGACAGTTATGTTTTTGTGTTGGAACTTTATAGAGAAGGGTATTAGGTTTTTTCCTTTATTTTTTCTTACGAACATAAAAGAAAATTAAAGACTGAGTGATTGGGTAGGAAAATAGCATGAAGGGGGTAAGTTGGCCCCTCTGGCCTGCCCCAGAACCTACTCCTTGCCTTGGAAGATTTATCTACTCTCCTGGGCTCTATGGAGCTCCGTGCAGCTTGAGGCAACCCTCCCTCCCACAGATGATCATTCAGGGCTCCATCTGGCCACGTCATCAAGACTATTGGCACTGAGAGCCAAAAGTTTCAGTTCAGTTCACTAACACCAGTGTAGATGCTGGGCCAGGAACAAGACTGGAACTTCTGAGTCTCTGTTGGACAACCTGTCCACAAAGCAGAGAACATGTTAAGTCTTGTTCAGTTTCATAGCCTTGTAAGAGAATCAGATGTTAATAATAACTAGCACTTTTGCGAATATGCACTATGTGCCAGTCACAACACTGGGTACTTTTACTCGAATTACAATGTTCAATGCCCACAACAATCATCTGTGGAATTTCGAAGCTTATGCTTTGATAACAGACAGTCTCTAGAGCCTTTGATCTTCTTGCTTATTTCCTGAGCCCTGGCATTTGATAATGGTTCTTAGTGTACTAGATTGGGATCTTAGATGCCAGTATAGCAGATATTGCTGATGCCCTGCCCATGTCTCCTTGGGCCTAACCAACTGCCAGCAGCTACACCATCTTACCTATGGCTTTCTCTGAGGCTAGAGCTCTAACTGTGAACATAGGTATGTGGAAATGTAATGGCTTTAGTAAAGGACAGCCTTTAATGGATAAGAATTGGTATACAAACCAACCCTAGCACCTTTGCTTCTCTGGTAGAATCACTCAGAGGCATGGTTTCTGCACCAGTCTGCAGAATTCTCTGGAGGGATTTATGCCCCTGTTACCCACAGTACTAACATGCTGAGAACACTTTCTCTATTGATTGCTCTTCCTCCTTGTCTTACTCCCCATGAACGCAAATAAGCTACTTTGCATATGTATTCTTATTCCAGGGTTTGCTTCTGGGGAATCAAAACTAAGACAAAGAGTAAAGGGATGGTGGACCTATGAATCAGAACACAGGTGCAGGAGGTGCTGCAGTGCTGGAAGGAGAGCGTACCTGGAATAATGAAACAAAAGAAAGGCCAACAACCTACACATACAACATTGAGGAAATCATTGTAAGTGAATGAAAGACAAAAAGTACATATATGATTTTGGAAGACATGTGAATATAGCCTGAATACAAATACTACTATACCCCATATTTCATACTAACTTACACCGAATAAGGCTGTTTTATACCAGCTTTACTACACTTAAAGGATTGTTTCTCGACTTGTGACTCTATGGTGTTACTGATTAAATGGACTTCCAGTGATGCCTAATATGTTTTCAGGAAATAACATAGGCACAGGGAAAATCTTCCCTTGTTAGAGTTAATGGTATTGTAAAGTGTTAACTATTTGCATTTGTACATTTTAATTCCTGACTGCCTTTGATTTTATATCTTCAACTTCATGTCTATGTTAACCGAGTTTTGCCTGGGACTAGATGTCATATTTAAAATGTATTATATGGTTGTTATAATATTCTGAAATAAGTTGTTTTTTGACATTTTTGCTGGGGAAGGGGTGCTGTTATTAGTGGATTTGTGATGTACAAACTTTAAAATGCCTTTTTAAAAATTTTTATAGATTCCATAGACTCAGAGAGGGTAGAAAAGCCTTAAGTAGGCATTCCTTCTACTGAGTACTTCAGCCACAAGAGGAAACTTGCTTGTTATGAGCAATGATAGGGTATTTTGAGATAATCTTTATAGGCTCTCAGTACTTAATCCCTATTCGTTGAGTCTTGAAGATTCCCAATATGCTCACTGCCTTTTAGCCAAAGAGTGTTTTCACTAGAGATTTGGGTCACACCACTGAATTACTCCTCACTGATTTGTAACAAGCATTAACAGGTAAGCTGTTTTTTTAATCTGCTTGATCATGGAAGAACATGGGCTTAATGACAAAGTATATACAGACAATGGCCAACTTCCCTTTGTAAAGGTGCCAGCCACATACACCAGCGCTGGTGGTTTCGAATCCAGCCTGGGCCTGCCAAACAACAATGACAACTACAACCAAAAAGTAGCCAGGCGTTGTGGCAGGCACCTGTAGTCCCAGCTACTTGGGAGACCTAGGCAAGAGAATCGTTTATGCCCAGGAGCTGAAGGTTGCTGTGAGCTGTGATACCATGGCACTCTACCCAGAATGATAGCTTGAGGGCAAGAAAAGAAAGAAAAGGAAGGAAGGAAGGATTGATTGGGTGACATTTGGCAGCCATTTTTCACATCTATTTTCAAGTACTTTTATTCAAGTGAATAGGTTGTTCAATTTCATAGATATGTTCCTTTTATACCAACTCTGAATGGTTTTTAGAAATTATTTCTATGTCTAAAATATATGCAAATATACTCTATGAAATCCATTTACATTCCTGTTGAGTCAAGTGATTGGACTAGATGATATTTAAGGTCTGTTCTAAGATGTTACTCTCTTAAGATTCTTATAACTCTTCATGTATAAGGAATGACCACATTCAAACTTCACAGAAAATTTAAAATTATTATATATTCTCCAAAACTTACACTGAAAGATTTGCCCTTGAGCTTTGACTTTTTGTCCAGACTTCCTGATGTGACAGTGTATCAAAGGTAATAATAACATTTCTCCAAAGGTGATATACAAGCCAACAAGCACATGAAAAGATGCTCAATATCACTAATCATCATAGAAATGCAAATCAAACCCACAATGGTATAGCCACTCATACTTGAGGATGGTTACTAATAGAAAAACTGAAAATCACAAGTGTTAGCAAAGAAATGGAGAAATTAGAATCCTTGTGCACTATTGGTGGGATTGAAAAACAGTACAACCACTGTAGAAAACAATATGTAAGTTCCTAAAAATATATATTAAAAATAGAAGTACCATATGATCCCACAATTCCACTTCTGTGTATTTATCCAAAAGAATGGAAAGTAAGGTCTCAAAGAGATATTTGCTCACCATGTTCACAGCAACATTATTCACAACAGCCAAAAGGCAGAAGCAAGGTAAAAGCAACTTAAATATCCATGGGCAGGTGAATGTATTAACAATATGTGCTCTATCTGTCACATAGTGAATATTGATGGATCTTGAGGACATTATGGTAAGTAAAATAAGCCAGTCACAAAAAGACAAATATTGGATGATTCCACTTACATAAGATACCTAAATTAGTCAAATTCATAGAAACAGAAAGTAGAATGATGGCTGTCAGAGTCTGTGGGGAGTTGAAAAGGGGAAGTTGATATTTAATGGGTAGAGAGTTTCAGTTTTGCAAGATGAAAAAGTTCTGGAAATATCTTTTACAATAGTGTGAATATACTACATTACTTGACTGTACACTCAAAAATAGTAATAACAAAAAGAATACTGTTGTCATTTTATAATATTTTGAATTTTTATGAAACATAATAATGGTTATTAACTATATAATTTGATAAATTTGTTTTGATAAAAATGTTTTCAGTCAAATTGTTAATTTCTAGAATTAAACTCACTTAGGGTTTATACTTCTTGTACTTGTTAGATTAAACTTAGCAGCAATCATAAGAATAACAGATACAAATAGTAGCCAAAACTATTACATAACACAATGGTTTGTCAGGACTGGGCATAAAATTTGACCCTAAGCTTCACTGACAAATGCAGGAGATACATGAATAATGAATGCAATGAATATTAAAATTTGGCCAAATTATTGAAGGTGTATTTGTCTGAATAGAGAGTGGGTGAGAGAGAAAGAAAGACGGTAGAAGAGGGAGAGGAAAGGGGGGGAGGTCTCAGAATTATAGGGCATAAAATTGTCTCTTTCCAACTTCTATTGCTATTTTAATAAAGAATACACAGAGAAAATTCAGGTATAAGATTTTTTTTCACATTTAAATTTCTCTCTCTCTCTCTCTCTCTCTTTCTTTTTTTGAGACAGAGTTTTACTTTGTTGCCCTCTGTAAAATGTTGTGTTGTCATAGCTCACAGCAATCTCAAACTCTCCAGCTGAAGCAATCCTCTTCCCTCAGCTTCCCGAATAGCTGAGACTATAAACACTCACCACAATACTCAGCTACTTCTAGAGATTGGGTTTTGCTCTTGCTCACTCTTGCTTTGCTGGGCTCAAACTGAGCTGAAGGGATCCTCCAGCTTCGATCTCCCAGAGTGCTAGGATTACAGGCTTGCCCTGCCCTGTCCTCCCCCTGGATTATAAATATGCACCACTGTACCCAGGTCAGGTGTAACGTATTTTCTTTATACTGGAGAACTGATTGGGTCATGGCCAAACAGAATAATTTTTATTGTTGGCTTATTTGAATGAAATGAATTCTATTGCCAACTAGTTTTTCATTTCCAAAAAGGTCAAAGTGAGGGGAAAAAATAGTGACTCTTTTTCCATTTTTCTTGGTCTTTACTTTTACTTTTGATATTATGTTCATACTCCAGCCCAAAAAGTCTCTGTCAGGACTGTGGATAAGGTAGATTGGTTAGTCACATATGACCAGGGTCACTGAGATAACTCTTTTTAATTTAAATGTTTATACTTTTTATCATTGAAAATTTCAACCACATATATACTAAAGTGGAGAGAATAACACAATGAATTCCCAAGTACAATCAAGCGTTGTTTAATGACAAGGATACATTCGGACAGATATATCATTGGGCAAGTTTATCATGGGGACAGGATAGAGTGTACTTATACAAAGCTAGATGGTGCAGACTACTACCCCTAGGCTTTATGGTATATAGCCTATTGTTCCCAGACCACAGACCTATATAGCATGTGTCTGTGCTGAATATTTCAAGCAAGTGTAACACAATGTTAAGTATTTGTGTATCTAAACACATCTAAATACGTAGTTCAATACGAAAGTTTTGAGACTGTGTTGTAGTCTATTATTTCACTTCCAAGAAACTCAGTTAACAGTGTCCTTTCTGATTCACCTGTGCAAGTTTCAACTTGCTTGACTTATCAGTGTTTTGGGGAGGGCTTCATTTCTTTCTGTCTGTATGGATCTTATATTTCTTGATTTGGGGGTATATCAAAACTTCCATGATAACCCATGTATAGGAAAAGGTACAGTAAAAATATAGTATAAAAGATTTTTTTTTTTTTTTGAGACAGAGACTCAAGCTGTCCCCCTAGGTAGAGCTCTGTGATGTGACATCACAGCTCACAGCAACCTCCAACTTCTGGGCTCAAGCGAGTCTCCTGCCTCTGCCTCCCAAGTAGCTGGGACCACAGGTGCCTGCCACAATGCCCGGCTATTTTTTGGTTGCAGCTGTCCTTGTTGTTTGGCGGTCCGGGCTGGATTCGAACCCGCCACCTTAGGTGTATGTGGCTGGCGCCTCAGCCACTTGAGCCACAGGTGCTGAGCCAGTATAAAAGATTTTTAAAAGGAACACCTGTATAGGAGATTTACTGCAACTGGTGCTACAGGACTGGAAGTTGCTCTGGGTCAGTGAGTGAGTGGTGAGTGAATGTGTAGCCTTGGACATTACTGTATACTATATAGTGTAGGTTTTATAAATATTGTATACTTAGGCTATACTGAATTTATTTAAAAAATACTTTCTTCAGTAGTAAACTAACCTTGGCTTACTGTAACTTTTTTTACTTTATAAAGTTTTTAAAAATTGTAACTTTTTGGGCGGCGCCTGTGGTCCAAAAGCACATTGTCAATGAGCAGTAATTTATTATCATTATTAAAAAAGGTTCATTCTGTGTCAAATTTAAAGACCATGACTTGGAGCCATTAAGAACCCTTGAGCAGGTGGACTTAAGATGGTGGGGTTATATTTCGGTTTTATACATTTCAGGGAAACATGAATTACAAGTAAAGTCATAAATCAATATTTGGAAGGCATATATTGGTTATACCCTAAAAGGCAGGACATCTCAAAACCAGGTCTTGCAGATTATAGGTGGGTTTTAAAGATTCTTTAGTTGACAATGGGCTGGAAGAGTTAGACTTTGTCTAATAGACAAGGAATCAGTGAAAAGGAATGCTTGAGTTAAGATAAGGGTCTGTTAATCAGAGACAAAGTACCAGACCTATGCCCAGACTCATGTGGTTTGCTATGTATAGCAAAGACCTGCAGGTGTGTCCTGCATAGCCTTAGGCCCGTTAATGAGTCACAAAGGACATCTCTAAGAAGGGAAGGGGGATGATGAGGGATGTCTGGTGTTCTTTTGAAAGCAAAGTAGTGAGAATAAGATGGAATCAGGCAGACTAGGGCAGACATGACACTGTTGGTCTGGATGGTTTAGGTCCTTCCTGACCTTTGCTCCCTGTCTCCCATTCTTACCATTTTGTAAATTTAGCTCCCACCGTAAAGATGCCCATCTTGAGTAGTTTAGGTGGATTGATTTAGGAGATTAACTTTGGAATTGGAATATTGTAATAGGTCACTGATGTATGCTGATTATTATTTGGAACAGGGGTTGGTGTAGTCTCTGCTTTGAACTTTTATGTACAAAACTGTAATTTTGAAAATGAAAGAATAGAACAGTCTTGGAGAGGTTTCTCTCACTGTTCTCCATAATCCCAGCCTTCTGACAAAGTTTGGTAGCCGTATCTCTGTCTCTACAAATTGGCTGACAGTGACAGATGGCTGAACACTTAGTCCAGTAATACTTTCTCATGGCTGGGCACTCAGTTTTAGGGATCTACTTTGCCAAGATGGCACCCAGGCAGTCATCCATTGTAAGGAACCTTACAAGTTTATTTTAGTGCACAATTCCTCTCTTTCAGTCAAGATCTGCCAGAGGCAGCATCAACAGCCACTCTTATGTTGTCCATTCATTGCTGAGGTGGTGTGGCTATCTGCTACCTGAGGTCCATTTGGGGCTTCAGTGGGACCTTTGTGGCCAAGAGAACTGAATAGCCAAAAGGGCTTACAGCCAATTAAATGTTTTGTGCTAGATGGGACTGGAGGTGGACAGGCACTCATCAACCCTTTAAAACCCTTCTAGGCACCATAAGAGTAAAAACCAAAATGTCAAAGGCAAGGCTACAAAATTAATTTATCTGTTAAGTGTTGAGCTAGTGTATTTTTGGGCTTAGCAGCAAGCTTGTAGCAAACATAAGCATTGTTAACCATTTAAGCTAAGGGATTTAGAGAGTTCTGTTGTGTCATGATATTTTAGTCTCTTTAGTAATTCATCCTAAGATGGCTATTTCTTGTTATATATATCTCCTTTTGCATAAACCCCACAACTAAGAACAATTATACACAGGAAGCAAAGAGCAGCAATGTTGTGAAAATTTTTTTTTCTGAGTAGTAGATGTTGACAGTGCACTTGAAACATTCAGTAAATCATACAGATATGCTATTATCCTTGCTTTGTTGCTCCATTTATATAGCATAGGCAGAGAATAGATTTAACATAGTTCTTAAGAACCCTGGGATTTTTGGAATGATAGCAAGCAATGGTTTCAACTTAAAGTCACCACCTGCTTTAGCCCTTAGCAAGAGAGTCAGCCTATTCTCTGATACAAGGTATTGACATCAGTTATGAAAGTTCAATAGAAGGCTGTTTTGCCTACATTGAAGATTTGTTGTTTACAGTAGCCACTTTCATTGTCTTAGCTTTATCTTCTGGATAATTTGCTAGTAGCTTCTACATCAGTACTTACACTTTTATGTTAAGGAGATGTCTTTTTTCCTCAAACCTCATGAACCAACCTCTGTTAGCTTTCAACTTTTCTTCTGCAGTTTCTTCACTTCTCTCAGCTTTCATAGAATTAAAAAGAGTTAGGGCCTTGCTCTGGATTAGGTTTTGATTTAAGGAAATGTGGCCTGTTTGATCTTCTATCCAGACCACTAAAACATTCTCCTTATCAGCAATAAAACTGTTTTGTTCTCTTATCATTGATGTGCTCACTGGAGTAGCACTTTTAATTTCCTTTAAGAACTTTTCCTTGCATTCAAAACTAGGCAAACTGGCAAGAAGCTTAGTCTATCTTAGCTTTTGACATTCCTTTATCACTAAGCTTAATCATTCCTAGCTTTTGATTTAAAGTGAGAGACATGCAAATCTTCCTTTCACTTGAACACACAGAGGACTTTATGGGGTTACAGATTGACCTACTTTTAATATTGTCATGTCTCAGCAAACAGAGAGGCTGAAAGAGAAGAAAAGAGTCAGAGGAATGGCGGTCAATGAAGACATATGACATTTGTTACTTACGTTTGCTGTCTTATGTGAATACGGCTGTGGCACCCCAACAATTACAATAGTAACATCAAACATTACTGATCACCATAACAAATAATGAAAAACTTGAAATATTGCCAGAATATGACAGAGATGCCTATGAGCACATGCTGTTAGAAAAATGTCACTGATCGACTTTATACTTGATGCAATGTTGCCACAAACTTTCAACTTTTAAAAAGCCAATAAAGGCTCAGTGCCTGTGGTTGAAGTGGCTAAGGTGCCAGCCACGTACACCCAAGGTGGCGGGTTCAAATCCAGCCCAGGCCCGCCAAACAACAATGACGGCTGCAACCAAAAAATAGCCAGGCTTTGTGGTAGACACCTGTGGTCCCAGCTACTCAGGAGGCTGAGGCAGGAGACTCGCTTGAGCCCAGAAGCAACCTCCTGTGAGTTATGAAGTCACAGCACTCTACCCAGGGGGACAGCTGGATGCTCCTGTCTCAAAAAATAAAAATTAAAAATTAAAAAATAAAAAGCCAATAAAGTGAAGTGCAATAAAACAAAGGCTTGCAGTTGGATTCCAATATGTGCATTTTTTTTTAGGATCTCTCCTTTTTTAAAATATGCAACGCCAACTAGCCTTGAGAAAAAGTCCTCCAAATTATATTCCCACCAACAGTTCTGTGTATAGATGTACCTCTGTTTCTGTGCATTCTTAACAAACATTATTTGTCATAATAAGAAAAGTCTGTTTGATAGTTGAAAATACACACTCATGGGTGGTGCCTGTGGCTTAAAGGCAGGGCGCCACCCCTGTATGCTGGAGGTGGTGGGTTTAAACCCAGCTTTGACCAAAAACTACAAAAAAAGAAAATATATACTCATTAACTTTTATCTGCTTAATCTTAGCTCAGAAGAGATCAGTAAGTTTGACTAGAGAGTAGTGGGGGGGGGGAGGAAGATGATATATATGTATATTTTTCCTCCTCAGAGAGAAAGACCCAGAGGTTCTCCCCCTTTCCCTCTCACTTCCCAGAAAAACTACCACAATTCAGTTCAATCCAGTCTAAAAGGCACTGGATCTGTAGAAAAAAGACCAGTTCTTTTTAGGCCTTATGACTTTATGTACATTCACAACTCTAGTCTTGTTTATCTTGAAGGTTTATTGTGTAATTAAATCAAATCATGCATTTGAATTTATTTTATGAACCTTAAATTCTACAAAGGAGTGTGCCAGGGGAATTAGATTGTAAAATCAGCAAGTAAGGTTAAAATTGAGTGCAATAAAAATTACTGACAAGTTCCTCAAATTACCGGTAAGTGCAGAATGATACACTCCGGAGGCAGAAGAGACCAAAGACACTCTGAAAAATAGCTGGGCCAAACACACTCTCAGTTAAATTGCCAGTGGAATTGCTGCACTAGAACATTTCATTTCCCCTCTCTTTTTGCCAAGTGCACAACTGAAGATGCAACTTTGGTATTCTACAATTGTATATTGGAAAGTCAAGAAACCTCTCTGGGCCTCTTTGTCTAATGGTGTAGTTCAGCTGGATCAGGGTTTCACCTACGGTTTCATCTGACAAATATCTTCAGAGTTTATGATGCTCACTATGTTCCAAGCTGTTGTGCTGGATGTCGGAAGGGTGGACACTAAGCCAGTAGCAGTCTGATCACAAGAGGCTGGTGAGTGTTGAGACAGTTTCAGCCTTGATTTGAGGAATCCTGGGTTCTTTGATCCTCTTCCAGGAGAGGCAATGAACTTACAAAAATCAAGTAGGTTACATATTTTGTTGTTACTTTGTTTCCCTTTTGCTGTTCACATTGCTACTTTTTGGCACAGAGTAATATTTTTTTCCAAACTTGGGTTAACTCTTTAAAAACTTTTTAACTGAAAAATACAAAGTCCGGAAAAATTCAAACTGTACAATAAAAGACAACGAGAAGCAAGTTTCTCTTCTATTCCAGACCTCTCCCCCACCCCACATCATATTCCTCCCCAAACTTCTACTCAGAGGTTATTGTTGGGTAAATCTTTAAAAAGTAAGTTATTGTTGAGGCGATCTCTGGGGTCCAAAAATTAAAATACCAAACTTCAGTCCGTTACAGCTCTAAGTTTAAGTCCATTTCTTTTGCAGCACATATTTTACCGTGCAATAGAAACAGACAGCCTCGGCTAGTCTAACATTATGGCTGCTAGAGGGCACATAAATGTAAACTGGTATCAAAATATTAAAATTAGAATTCCTGAAGGGCAGGAGAAAAGCCCCTTTTAGGATGCAAGCTCCATAAGGGTACGAAATTCATCACCAGTGCTCCCTGCAGGCCCTGGAACACCTAAGGTACCCCTCTGGGTAAACCCCCTACAGCCCACCACAGATGTAGTGGCTGGTCCTCTGCAGTGCAAATCAGAGCAGGGAGCATCACGTGACTCGAGCTCCCACTTCACCCACCCCAACCAGAGTTGCAGCGCCGGAGCCGCCCCCACTGGAGGCCCCACCAATCCGGAAAGGAAGTCAAATTTGGCCAAGCCTGGCGAAGGGTGTGTTCCACCGCTACATTACCACCGAACTAACTCAGCGCGCTCGCCTCCAAGCCCCAGACTGTCCTTCAAAACCCCCTAGTAATAAGATTGCCAGCACGAGTAGAGCCATGGCTGGGTCAGAGCGCATGCGTGACGACGCAGCGCGGACGCCGAGTGAAAATTTGGGCGGAGCTTCAGAAAAGCCGAGAGGCGGGGAGAGAAGGAACCTCCAGAACGCGCGCGCGCGCCAGCGCTTCCTATCCCAACCCACGCGGCGCGGCGTGGTGACGCCCGCGCGGTTGAAGGGGCGGGGCCAGGGCAGGCTTCTGGCTCCTCCCGCCCTCTCTTGGTCCAGACTCTCCCTCCCCTTCCCTCCCCCACTCTCGGCCCCGTCAACGCGGGGGTGCTTTCGTCGCGTAGCCTCGCGTTGGCCCGGCCCGGCCCGGCCAGGCCAGGCCAGCGGGCAGATGCCCCGAGCTGCCGCGGCCACTGCTGCCGACTCGGCTGGTCGCAGAGTAGGAGGCGGGCGACCAGCCCGGGGCCGCTGAGTGTGACGGACGGGGCCAGGGGCCGCCGGGCGCCCAGGCGACGGTGGCTCCGTGCGGACCATGTATTTCCTGAGTGGCTGGCCCAAGAGGCTGCTCTGCCCTGTTGGGAGCCCGGCCGAGGCGCCTTTCCACGTTCAGTCCGACCCGCAGAGGGCTTTCTTCGCTGTGCTGGCCCCGGCCCGCCTCAGCATCTGGTATAGCCGAGTAAGTAGAACCACCCGCTGCCTTTCGCCGCTCCCTCCCTGGTTTCCTGGCTCCGTCCCGCCCCCAACTTCCACCCCGAGCCCCTGACCCCTGCTCCTTCTTGCCAGACCGACTGGCCCTCGCCGTCGGCGTCCTATTCCAGCTACTTGGCCGCACGTACCCGTTGGCTCGGGGCACGTCCTCTAGTCGGCAATCTGGGGTGGATGAAATCCCTGCGCCTCCCCGCGTTGGACCCACGGCTGCGCTCGGTGCAGACCCCGCGCGCCCCCTGGATAGAGCCCAGACTTGCCCTTTCGTCCCTTCCCCCATTCCCAGAGAAACAAATTTGTTTAAACTTTCCTCAATTAGAAATCCAGCCGCTGTGGTGTCCCAATCCTCTCTTGCTTTAAAGGTCGTCGTTTTGGAGTTAGAGAAAGCCTGTTGGGCTTTACCCAGCTCCAGACTTTACAGGAGTGTAGTAACTTTAAAACTCCACTCTCAGTTCTTTATTTTCTACTGAATGTCTGGTTATTTAATTCCCATCCTCACTCTCAACGTTTCTCCCCCACTTTTGAGCTAGTCCTTGGCTGTTCTTGGACTCTTAGAGAAATGTAGGGGGGTAAGGAGGAGCGGAAGTAGAACTCAAATCTGTCGGCGCTGCACCGAGCCCACAAAACACCTGGAAATAATAAGACTTGGGAGGAGCATGGAGCTGAATTTTGTTTTTGAGTCCTGGCTGGTTTTTTTTTTCTTGCGTTTGATAACCCAATAGATAAGAAAAATAACGTGAAAAATAAGTGGTTGTGTATGGGATATTCCCTGCTCCTTACAAATACTGCTATAGATCTGTCAAAACGACAGAATTCAGATTATAGCGCCCCCCACAAAGCATCCTAATCTTTGTTAGAGTGAAGTTTTTCTCTTTTTGAAGTTAATTTGACCATGTAGAGAAGGGTTATGACCTTGCTGTTAGATGGATGTGAATGCTGTAGATTAGTTAAAATCCCCAGATCTCTCTGTATGTTACCCTTTGAGTGCCTATGATGTCCTTGACTGTCCTCACAGCCCTGATGGATTTAGGTCATTCCGGTATATCCTTTATTTGACTATCATAATTGGGCTATAAATCAGACTATTTGCCATTAAGTTTTGTCTGATCTAATTTCCAAATACATATCGGAACAAATAGGCTGTTATAAAATCTTAATACCAGTAATAATAAAATCTTAATACCGGTAATATGACTATTCTTTCTGGTGCTTGATTAACTTTTTGAATATGTATATTATTTAGTTCTTGAGTGAGATATAAGTGTATGTGACAGTTGAATAATTTTTTTGTTTAGGTTTATGTAACAGTAACTTTAAAGCACATACAGAAAAAATAATTTGAACTTGAATTTTAAGTTGTCTTCGGAATTTGGTACATAATTCCACTTTAATGTAACAGATTGTTTGTAAAACCTAAAATTTGACTTTTCTTACCTGTAAAAAGGCAGACCTAACTTAATTTTAGGCACACATAAACTTTATTTTTTTATTTCAGGTTATTGTGAGGGTACAAACAACCAGGTCAAAATAATTGAATTTGTTTAGGTAGAGTCCCTCTTGTGGTTATGTCCTGCATTCAAAAGGTGTAGGCACACATAATATGTGGTATGAATAGACCAGAGCCTGTAAGCCACTTTATTCTCTTTTAAAAGAAATACTGAAATGTTCCTCAACTTTCTTAAGGACGTCATGAATATTTTTAGGAATATCTATTGTTTGGTTTTGGTGTTAGATGCTACATATATAAATCCAAAGCAGTCTTAGAATTTTGAACTACTGGTACTTCTTTCCTTCAAACTCCCATCCCACTCATAGTTTCTTTTTTTCATAGAAGTCCAGGGGCCACTACTAATATGATCCAGTGTGCCGAAGATAGGTGTAGGGATTTGATGAATTTAGAAGTTTGGAGTAGTGCAATGAAATGCAGAAGTACTTCAGGGGAGGTTGCATAGTACTGGTTTATATGATTGTATATAGTGGTGGACCTTGGTCTCTGGGCATCAGCTTTGTCACTTAAAAAAAGTCATGTTGAAATCATGTGTTGGTAGAACCAGATGACTCGAAGTTCTATGATTACAGGTATGTGACTAGGTAAGTGGAAAATAGGTACCAGACTCCAGTTCCCAGTCTTCTTTTTTTGGAATATGCCTTTTCTACTCTGCATGAAAGTTTTCGTTTTGATTTTCTAGTTTCTAAACTTCCTGAAACTATGTAAGTTAAAATAAATGTAGGTTAATTCTTTAAAAGTGAAAACACCTTTAGGTAAATTAAGAGGCTATTAGTTTTACTCGTATCATTTGGAGTGAATTGGCTTAAAATGTTTGCATTAAGATTATGAAAGCTTTGATTTGGGGGGAGGTTGTACATGCATGTAATTTTATAGAATAAAGGAACTTGAAGATCTATACAGAGTTGAAGTCTTATAGCAGCTGCTTGAGGGTATTATATGCTGAAAGAAATGAGGATGGAACAAGATTTGGTTACTTGAAATTTTGTCAGGACTCACTTAGTAAATTAAACTCACTCAGGAGTGAGTGATGCATTGTAGAACGAGAATTAGTATTACTCTCGTTCTTTAGGAGTACTGAAAACGGCTGCATTGTAGAATGAGAAGACTAGCCTTGTGGAAGGAACATGCATTTAATAGTCTAAGCTGGTTGTTTTAATGTCCAAAAGCATTGTGTAATTTGTATGTGTACAGTGTTGATCATCCATGAGAGTATGGAAACATTAAAATAAAATCTCTAAGACTAGTTTACATACAGTTCATATCAAAAGGTCATCTAGTGAGCTTTTGTGTACCTTTTCTAGCTACTATTTATACCGCAAGTAGATATTTGGAATCTCATTGTTAATAGAGTTGTATGTCTTCAGAATTAGACCCAAATAGAAATACAGTGTCCAGCATAGTGCTGTTTAGACTTGCTTATGAACAAAAGGGTTTTTGTAGATCATTACTCATCTTTTTGATGGAGATTTTAAAACAGTCTACTTCATCATTAAAGTGTGAGGGTTTTTATTGCTTTGTTTTGGTGTAATATGTTGACCGTTAAGTTTGCTTTCTCTAAATTGTAATTGCACTTAGGAGTGCTAAAAATGGCTCAAGAGTCTACTTTGGGGATCATCAGCTTACTTTGGAGTCCCCAAAAAGATGTTAAGAAAAGGTTCAGTATAAACATATCAGACTGGGGTGGTAGAGGTTGAACTTCATTGGGGTAATTGATGTATTTCTGCCAAGGGTATTGTAAAATGACTAGTTTCAGCTTTGAGTATGAAGCTGCTATCTAATATAGACATTATGTACAGCCTGCTGTATATATTATGTCTAATATAGATATAAATATATAATATAGATATTTTGATTTATAGGTATGTATTGTATCTATAGATATATAGATACAATACATACAGCAGGCTGTGATTTATGATTGACATGGATGTAATGAGAGAAGAGTTACATTTTATACTGTACCAGGGAGCCCAGAATATTTCTTCAGTATACTGGTTAACTGTGAATGTCAAAGTCCAGATATGTGAATGTCAAAATGATGTCTTAGATTCTAAGACTGAGAATGTTGTCATTCTAAATAATATATATAGTCACATCTCAATTTTCAGGTCACTAATTTCAAATATTTAAATTACCTTCAGAAGTACTTTTTAACATCAGTGGGGAAAGATAGCTTAAATAGGCAGTTTATATGATCTAAAAAGATGAAGAAGCATGTTATATATAAAAAAATTCTGTCCAAAAATGTTAGTGTGTTAATGTGATAAATGAAAATCTTATGAGTTATCACTGCTTGTAGGTTGCTAATAAAAAGCTGAAATTTGCAAATAATTACCTGGCATGTGAAGTTAAGTTGTCTTTTAATAACCTAGAGCAAAAACTTATGTTCCTCTTGGTATGTGCTGGTAATAAAGAGAACAATTAGATAGATGTCAGAAGAACCAAGCTGTAGAATTAGGTATATGGGGTGTGAATTTGATATCGGAGATACTCCTTTCTTGGAATATTTTATTGTTCCATCTCTGTCTATCAGAATATTATCCCTCTTTTGCTGCAGTGTTTTTCACCCTTTTTTATCACACAGCATACTTGAACCGATAGTTAAATTTCTGTGGGACACTTAAATTGTGTTGATGAAAAAAAAAGTAGAAAATAGAAGATACTTAATTGTGCTTTGAACTGCTTTGGAAATGGCACTGTGGTTGAAAATCGCTGTTTGAGCGACTCTTGAAATCTTTCTTTCTCTGAGTCATTCCTTACCTACCATACCTTGCTGGAGGTGTTTATTTTTCTGAGAACTACTGATTTTTTTCGTCCACTACTGTTACTGTGGCATAATTGACAAATATAAATTGTATATACTGAAGGAGTACAACGTGATGTTTTGATACACGTATGTGCTGTCAATTGGTAACCACAAACAAGCTAATTATTCATCACCTCATACTTACCTTTTTTTTTTTTTTTAATATGTGTGGTGGAAACACTTAAGATCTACTCTTAGAGAGATTTCAAGTATGCAACATATTTATTGTTAATTAACTGTAGTCACCATGCAACCCATTAGATCTCTAGAACTTTTTCCATCTTATAATTGAAAGCTTGTAGCTTTTTAGTAAGTTTTGAAATTGGTGGAAGACCTACTTGATTTTTGTTTTTTCAAAATGGGTGTGCCTATTTTAGTTCCTTTGTATATTTCCATATAGATTTTAGGATCATATTGTCAATTTTTATAAAAATTCTTGTTGGGCTTTTCAGGGATTGCATTAAATCTGTAGCTCAGTAGGGGGAGAATTACTATCCTAACAATACTGAATTCTCTAATCCAGGCGTCCTCAAACTATGGTCCAGGGGCCATTTATCCAGTTCGCTGGGTGTTTTTGCCTCCACTGCCTGTCTTGCTTAGCAGCTGACTCATCCCAGGGCCCGCAGTCCGGCCCTCCAGTGGTCTAAGGGACAGTGAACTGGCCCCCTGTTTAAAAAGTTTGAGGACTCCTGCTCTAATCCATGAAAATGCAGCATTTCTCTATTTATTTAGATTTTAAAAAATTTTTCTTAGTATTTTGTAGTTTTCATTGTATAGGTCTTTCACTTTTTTTTGTTATATGTATTCCTAATTATCTTATTTATCTTTTATGATGCTATTGTAAATAAAACAGTTTTCTTAATTTCATGTTCAAATTGTTATTGGCATATAGCTATAAATTGATTATTGTGTGTTGCTGTCCTATGTTTGCTAAACATTTTTATTCTAGTAGTTTTGTTTTGTTTTGGTTTTTGAGACAGCCTCAAGCTATTGCCCTTGTGGGTGCTGTGATGTCACAGCTCACAGCAACCTCCAACTCCTGGGCTAACATTTTTTTCTTTTTTAATATAAGCATTTTACATTATAGAAGTTCCCCTAAGCGCTGTTACAGCTGTATCCCCTAACTTTTAATATGTTCTAATTTTGTTTTCATTCAGTTCCATTTTAAAAATGTATTTAGTCATTTTCCCTTTGAATCATGACTTGTTTAGAAATGTGTAGTTTAATTTTTAACTACTTGTAGATTTCTCCGATTTCTTTGTTACTGAGTCGTAATTTAATTCCATTATGGTTGGAGAATTACACTTTGAATGATTTTATTCTTTAAAGGTTAAGGCATATTATAGATTGTCCATGTGTACTTATGAAGAATGTGTATTCTGCTATTGTTGGTGAAGTGTTCTCTGTTGTAAGGTCTAATTTGTTGATGTGGTTGTTCAGGTCTTCCATGTCCTTGCTAACATTCAGTCTAGTTCCATTGTTGAGGGTTGAATATTGAAATGTCCAGTTTTGTTGTTCAATCATCTATTTCTTCTTTTAGTTCTGTCAAATTTTTTTTTTTTTTTTTTTTTTGCAGTTTTTGGCTGGGGCTGGGTTTGAACCCACCACCTCCAGCATATGGGGCCTGCGCCCTACTCCTTTGAGCCACAGGCACCGCCCGTCAGTCAATTTTTTATGTAATGCATTTTGCCACTGCACTGTTAGGATTCTATCTTCCTTTTGTGTTACTCCTATATCATTGTAGGAGTATTCCTATTTTCAATAGTAATTCCTCATTTTCAATAGTAATATTTCTTGTCTTTAAGTATATTTTGTCTTGTATTAAGATGAGTATAGCCACTACAGTTCTCTTATGGTTACAATGGTGTGGTATATCCTTTTCTTTCCTTTTATTTTTAAGCTGTTTATGACTTTGAACCTGAAATCTGTCTCTTATAGAAATCTGTCTCTCATACTTGGCTCTTGCTATTTTTTTTTCCAGTGCAGTATGATAATCTCTGCCTTTTGATTGGATTGTTTAGTGTATTTACGTTTAATGTAATAATTGATATGTTTGGGTTTTCATCTACTGTTTTCCTTTTTGCTTTCTATATATTTTGTCTTCTTTTGTTTACATATTCCTTCAGTTGCTTAATTATATTTTTTGAGTTATTTTACTAATACTTGCTCTTAAATATGCTTAATTCTGATAAAATACAGCAAATTTTCCAGCTTATTGTCATTGTTCAATGTGGTAAAATATACATAACATAAAATTTAACATTTTAATTATTTTTAAGTATGCGGTTCTCCCATGTTAAGTATATTCTCATTGTCATGTAGCCATCACCACCATCCATTATCCAGAATTTTTCATTTTCTCTAACTGAAACTGTATCTAGTAATGATTCTCCATTCCTCTGTTAGCCCCTGGCAACCACCAATTCTGTGCTCTGTCTTTATGGATTTGACTACTTTAAGTACCTCATAGAAGTGGAACCACATAATATTTGTCCTTATACAGTTGGGTTATTGCACTTTTCTTATGTCTTTAAGGTTTATTGATGTTGCAGCCAGGTGTCAGAATTTCCTTCCTTAAGGCTGAATGATATACCACATTTTGTTCATCCCCATCAGTGGACACTTAGGTTCCTTTCAGAGTTCTTTCACTTTTTTGGTTAAATTAATCTTTGATATTTTATTTGTAGCTATTGTAAATGGAATTACCTTCATTTCTTTTTCAGCCAGTTTACTATATAATGGAAATACTATTGGTTTTCATACATTGTTTTGGTATCCTGAAATTTTACTGTATTTATATGATCTAAGAGCTTTTTTAGTGGAGGCTTTCAACTTTTCTTACAAGATAATGTCATCTGCACAGAGTGACAGTTAGACTTCCTCTTTTCTAGTTAAGTATTTCCTTTTCTTGCCTGATTTCTCTGTCTGGGACTTCCAGTAAATAGGACTGATAAAACAGGGGCAGTATTGTCGTCTTCTGATTTTTAGGGAGAATGCTTTTAACTTTTCTTCGTGTAGTATGATATAAGTTTATAATACATGGCCTTTATTATTTTGAGGCATGTTTATTCTGTGTCCAATTTGAGAATTTCTGTCATGAGAAAATGTTGAATTTTATCAAATGCTTTTTCTGGATCTTTGAGATGATCATATTATATTTGTCTTTGGTTATGTTGATGTGCTGGGCTTCTTTTATTGATTTGCATATGTTGAACCATTCTTGCATCCCTGGGATAAATCCCATTTGATGTTTTGCTGGATTTGCTTAGGTAATATTTTGTTGAGCATTTTCCCGTCTGTATTTATCAGGGATATTTGCCTATAGTTTTCCTCTTTTTTGAGTCCCTGCCAGCTTTAGTTAGGTGTTTGGTTAGGACAATGTAGTTTTTTGGTTTAATTCTGAATTTACTGACAGGATCAATTTTCTGGATCTTTGAAGTAAGACCTTGTGATGCTTCTAAGAATCTGTTACTGTAAAGATGCTTATGGTAAACTTCAGCTGTCCCCTATAACTTATCTTGTCTATAACTGTAAATGTTATTGACATTATGGCTCTTTACTCAGAAATACCATTCTAAGGATTTTTTTCCAAAGGAAATCAGTAGACTAAGGGCAAGGAGGCTTATATGAAAAAATACATTAACTATAATATTGTCTATCTATAAGGCTCAAACCTGGGAATAACCTGTCAAACAAAATGGAATTGACAAAAAAACTGCACTTCTGTGTTTATTGCAGTGCTATTCGTTATAGCTAACATTTGGAATTGCCTAAGTGTCCATGAGTGAATGAATGGATAAAGAAATCATGGTACGTAGGCACAGTGGAATATTAGATAGCTGTTAAAAATGAAGTCTTGGGTGGTACCTGTAGCTCAGGCGGCTAAGGTGCCAGCCACATGCACCAGAGCTGGCAGGTTCAAATCTGGCCCAAGGCCCACCAAACAATGACAGCTATAACCAAAAAATAGCCAGGTATTGTGTCGGGTGCCTTTAGTCCCAGCTACTTGGGAGGCTGAGGCAAGAGCATCACTTAAGCCCAGGAGTTGGAGGTTGCTGTGAGCTCTGATGCCACAGCACTCTACCCAGGGTGATAGCTTGAGGCTCTATCTCAAAAAAAAGAAGAAGAAGAAGTCTTGCCATTTGCAACAACATGAATGGAACTGGAGAATTTGTTAAGTGAAATAAGCCAAGCATAAAAAGACAAATCTCACATGTCCTTACTCGTATGTGGAAGCTAAATATTAAAACACTTGAGCTTGTGGGGACAGGAGAATGATGGTTTCTAGAAGATAGGAAGGGTAGCATGGAGTGAGGGATAAAGTGGGGATGGTGAATGGGTGCAAAGTATAGTTAGATAATGAGAATGAACAACAATACTTGATAGGACCATAAAGTTGACATAAAAACAAAAAATAAGTTAGGGTATAATGAAAAGAATGGAATTGGAATGTTCCTAAGACAAAGAAATGATAAATGCCTGAAGTGATGGGTACCCCAGTTATCCTTTTTTGATTAATTCACATTGTATGCCTGTATCCAGACTTCACATACATATCCTGTAAAGATATATAACTATTACATACCCATGGTAATTAAAAAGAAAAAGGAAAACAATTCTTTTGATATCAAATTCTAGTTTTATTTCATCTGGTCCTTGAAAGTGTTTGATATGTTAGATATTTTTAGATGTTATGTAAAATTCTCAAGGCCATTAATTATGACTTTTAAAATTTTGAGGCTTATTTTGTGCACTGTCATATGATCTGTTGTGGTGAATGGTCCATGTACTGATAAGAATGTGTTTTTGCACCTGTTGGATATAGAGCTCTGTAAATGTCTGTTAGGTCCATTTGACCTAAAGTACAGTTTAAAAACAATTTTTGTTTTCCTGTTAATTTTCTGTCTTGCTGATCTGTCGGACGCTGAGAGTGAGATGTTGAAGTTCCTGACCATTATTACTTTGGATTTTTTTTCTTTTTTGAGATAGAGTTTCTTGTCACCCTGGGTAGAGTGCAGTGGCATCAGAGCTCACAGCAACCTCAAACTCTTGGGCTAAAGAGATCCTCTTGTCTCAGTTTTTCATTTTTAGTAGAGACTGGGTCTTGCTCTTGCTCAGGCTGGTCTCACACTCACGAGCTTCAGCAATCTGCCCGCTTTGGCCTCTCAGAGTGCCAGGATTGATTTGATCTCTCTCTTTATGTCTTCCCGTATTGAGTTCACGTGCAGGGTGGCCATAAAGTTTGTGTGCAATTTAAACGAGCTTTATGGCCACCCTATATGTTTGGAATTGTTCTGTTGTCCTGCTGAATTTATTACTTTATTATATAGTGATGTTGTCTCTTTTTACTGTTTTTGACTTAAAGTTTGTTTTATCTAATAAAAGCATAGCTACCCCTGCCTGCTTCTGACTTCCATTTGTGTGGAATATCTTTTCCATCCCTTTACTTTCAGTCTGTATGTGTCTTTAGAGGTGCCATAAGTTTCTTGTAGGCAGCATCTAGCTGGGTATTTTTTTCTTTTTTGATTCCTTCATCTATGCTATTTGTTTTAGTGGAAAATTTTATTCATTTACATTCAAGGTTATATAACATGTGAAGAATTTTTATTTTGTTAATTGTTTTCTAGTTTATTATTAATATGTGAAGACTTATTCCTGTTACTTTGTTAATTGTTTTCTGATTGTTTTGACATCCTTTGTTCTTTTCTTTCTCTTTTACTGTTTATCATTGTGGTTTAGTTTTATGTACCAGTAGCATTTGAGTTCTTTTTCTACCTCATTTGTGTCTTTGCTCTACCAATGAGGTTTTATACTTCTGTGTGTATTCATGTATTATCTTTTCACATCTAGCGGTAGGGCTCCCTTAAGCATTTCTTGTAGGACTAGTCTTAATTCCCTCTGTTTTTGCTTGCCTGGGAAAGACTTTCTCCTTCATTTATAAGGGATAACTTTGCTGGGCAGTATTCTGGGCTGGTGGTATTTTTTTTTTTTCTTTCAGCTCTTTGAATATATCATTCTGTTGTCTTCTGGCCTATAAGTTTTCTGCTGAGACATTTACTGTTATTCTGATGGAGGTTCCCTTGTAAGTAGACATTTTTTTCTTGCTATTTCTAGAATTTTCTCTTTTACTTTATGACAGTTTGACAATGATGTATCACAAATACCTTTATGAGTTGTATCTATTTGAGGTTCTTTGTGCTTCCTATTTCTTGATGTCTAAATATCTAGCTGGACTTGGAAAATTTTCATCTATTATTAAATAGGTTTCCTCCTCGCCTTCTAGACCACCAATAATTTGAATATTGGGTCCCTTTATGGTGTCTCATGTCACAAAGGCTTTGTTCATTTTTACTTATTTATTTTTGTCTGCTTAGGTCATTTCAAAACACCTATCTTAAAGTTTTAAAATTCTTTTCCTTGATCTTATTTATTTTTGAAGGTCTCAGGTATATGTGTTTTATTTTATTCAATGAATTCTTCAGTGCCAGAATTTGTTTGGTTCTTTTTGATGAGTTTCTCATTGCTGTCCATAATTATTTTTCTGATTTCTTTATATTGCTTATCTATTTTTTCTTTTGTCTTACTGAGTTTCTTTAAGGTTACTGTTACTATTTTTAGCACAGTAACTCACCTTTTTAGCCCTACGTAGAGTGCTATAGTGCCATAGCTCACAGCAACTTCAAACTTTTGGGCATGATTTTTCCTCCTGCCTCAGTCTTCTAAGCAGCTGGGATTGCAGGCAGGTGCCCATCATAATGTTCAGGTAGTTTTTCTGTTATTTCATACAGACAGGGTCTTGCTTTTGCTCAGGCTGGTCTCAAACTTTTGAGCTCAGGCAATCCACCTGCCTCAGACTCCCAGAGTGCTAGGATTATAGTATGAGCCCCCACACTTGGCCAGTATTATTAGTTTGAATTCTTTTTTTGGCAACTCATGAGTTTTATTTTTATTCGAGTTTGTTGCTAGAGAATTATTGTATTCTTTTGGAGATTTCTTATTTCCTTGCTTTTTCATGTTTCTCTGTCCTTATGTTGATACCTGTGCATTTGGTATAACAGTTGCTTTTTTCTTTTTTTTTTTGAGACAGAGCCTCAAGCTGTCCCCCTGGGTAGAGTGCTGTGGTATCACAGCTCAAAGCAACCTCCAACTCCTGGGCTCAAGCAAGTCTTCTGCCTCCGCCTCCCAAGTAGCTGGGACCACAGGCGCCTGCCACAATGCCTGGCTATTTTCGGTTGCAGCCATCATTGTTGTTTGGTGGGCCGGGCTGTATTTGAACCCACCACCTTAGGTGTATGTGGCTGGCACCTTAGCCACTTGAGCCACAGGTGCTGAGCCACAGTTGCTTTTTTCAATCTTTTGGTCACATTTTGTAGGGGAAATTTTTTCTTAAAGGTATGGTATGGTATTGGTTGGGTAGAGCACTTTGGCTTTGATTCTGGGTGCGAGGAGTAGTGTAATCACTGTATCATATCTTCAGCTAGTGTCAGTGGTGTCTGTGATTTCCTCAGTGGTTTAAAGTATGGTTTTTAGTGAAGGATGAGATGAAATTTTGCTAGAGATGAGGTTACCAAGTGGGCCAATCCTTGGGCCCCAGTGCTGCTAGTGGCAGGCCAAGTGTGGTTGTCCTTGTAGGCACTGGTGACATATGCAGGCACTGGTTTTTGTGGGTCCATGCAGGCCAATTCTTAGTCTCCTGGGAAGGCTTGTTCAGATGCTGGTGGGCCCAATGGGTAGGCTTGAGGACCTCTGGGCAGCATGTATGGTGGTAGTGCTGGCAGTAGTTGTGGTGGTAGTGGCAGGCTGGGTAGGACTGTCCTTAGGCCTTCAAGAGAAGTGCCCAGGGGCCAGTGATGGTAGACAAAGTGGGGACATCTCTACACCCAGGCAGTGTTCTGTTTCTGGGGAAGGGCTGTTGCAGTGCTAGGCCAGGAGGCCTGTCTTCAAGCTACGTAAGTGGTTCCAAGCCCCCTAGGGGAGGGCTCATGTTCTGGCAGCAGTGTGGTAGTGGGCAGAAGGTGCCTTTCCTTTGGGCATATGGTGCACTACAGCCCTACTGCTGGAGGGGATCAGGTTGCTGTCAATGGCAGTAGCCTAGGGAGGATGTACTTCACCTCCCTTGTCTCAGGGACAGCTTTCCTGGTGCATTGCACTGTCCGTTTCCTGGAGTATAGGTCACTTTGTGACTGGGTGCTGGTGACTGGGTTCAACTTGAATCATATCAGCACAGCTCTCTGGGTGGACATGAGGGATGTCAGTGGGGCTATAGGGATGTCTGCCCTGGGGTTGCTGTTGGGCCCCAGGGCAAAATGTAAGTCTAGAGTGGGATGGGCTGTCAAAATGGTAGGGGTTGGGGGTATGTGGGATCCAGTATGAGTGCCCTCTCTGGAGTAGGGCCATCATGCCCATCTAGGAAGCTCCTTGTGTTAACCTCTGGGCCCATTCTTTTCTGCCTAGGGTTGCTGGAGTCCACAGTGGGAATGTGGACTGCTGGGGTCTTTTATTTTACCCTTATCCTGTACCGGGGAGCCTCTCTGGTCTCCAGGACAATCCTGGCTGAGCAGGCAGTGTAGCTTCTCTTTCCTTTCTTGCCATAGGTACTTCCTGTCACTTCTCTGTCAAATTCCAGTGTTCTCTTTTAGTTACTGTATGATCATCTGTTCCCTATTTTGTTTCTTTGTGGAGGAGATGAGTACCAGATGCCTCTAATCAGCTGTTTTTTAGCCCCTCCTCTAGTTTTGCTTTTGTTGACTGTGATTTTGAGATCTTATCCAAAAACATCCTTGCCCATACCAATGTGATGAATCATTTCAGTTCTTCTAGTAGCTTCATAGTTTTGGGTGTTGCATTTAAGCCTTAATTTTGCATTCAGGGTGGTCAAATGCTGGTGATGGTTGAAGGGATAACATAGAGCAGGCATCCTCAAACGACGGCCCACAGGCCACATGCGGCATGCCTAGGACATTCATCCCGCCCACTGGGTGCTTTTGCTGCTGTTGCCTGTCCTGCTTAGTAGCTGACTCGTCCCAGGGCTCACAGTCCGGCCCTCCAGAGGTCTGAGGGACAGAGAACTGGCCTCCTGTTTAAAAAGTTTGAGGACCCCTGACATAGAGGTTCATTATACTTTCCTCTCAACTTTTATATGTTATTTGAATTTTACTGTGATTAAAAAGAATACATCTAATGTTTTAAATTAACCTGTTGGTAGTAATTCAGCTTTATTCTGTAAGTTTCCAGGAAGCACTTCAATTGTTCAGTTCTAAACATTTTTTCATTTCCATTGGTATTTCCTGTTTTAAAATGAGTACAGTGGCTTGGTGCCCCTTGATCAGTGGTTAGGGCTCTAGCCACATACACCTGGGCTGGCAGATTCAAACCCGGCCCAGGCCTGCTAAACAACAGTGATAGCTACAACAAAAAAATAGCCTGGTGTTGTGGCGGGTACCTGTAGTCCCAGCTACTTGGGAGGCTGAGGTGAGAGAATTGCTTAAGCCCAAGAGTTGGAGGTTGCTGTGAGCTGTGATGTAGTGAAACTGTATCTCAAAAAAAAAAAAAAAATACAGTGATGCATTTGTATACATACACACTTTATATACTTTAATGTTATATATTTTGTTCCAACTTTTTGTTGATTTCTGAGTTAGTATTATATGCACAATATAATACTTGTATAGACAAGAAATATTGTCTATACTGTACTGATTTTATTCTTTGAAATTTTTAGAGACCTATTATAAGATCAATACCAATTTTTAAAAAATAATTTTTTGAATAAACATTACATTTGAATTTATAAAAAGTTAGTTTTACAATGAATTTTGTACATGGTGAGAGATAAAGGTCTAATTTTCATTCTTCTGCATGTGGATTTCCAGTTTTTCTAGCACAATGTATTAAATAGACTGTTTTTTTCCCAAATGTGTGTTCTTAACACCTTTGTTGAAAATTATTTGGGTATTAGTGCATGGATTTGTTTTTGAGCTCTCAATTCTATGCCATTGGTTTATGTGTCTTTTGGGGCCAATACCATGTTGTTTTGGTTACTGTAGCTTTATAGTATATTTTGCACTGAGGTAATGTGATACCATAAGCTTTGCTCTTTTTGCTCAAAATTGTCTTGGCTATTTGGGGTCTTGTGTGATTCCATATGAATTTTGGTATTTTTCTGAGGAATATCATTGGTATTTTGGTAGGGATTCAATTTAGTATGTAGATTTAGGGTAGTATGGGCACTTTAAAGTATTAATTCTTTCAGTCCATGAACCTGGACTTCCATTTACTCTTGTTCTTTTCAATTTCTTACATTACTGTTTTATAGTTTTCATTGTAGAGATCTTTCACTGCGTTAAATTAATTCCTAGGCATTTTTTTTCTAGCTATTGTAAATGGGATTGTCTCAGTGGTTTATTTTTCAGCTAGTTCATTATTAGTGTATAGAAACACTACCAGTTTTTGTATGCTGATTTTGTATTCTATAGTTTCACTGAATTCTTTTATTCTAACTGTTTTTTGCTGGGTTCTTAATAGGGTTTTCTATATATAAGTTCAGGTCATCTGCAAATAGGGATTTGTGTTTCTCTTTTACAATTAATTTGGATGCTTTTTATTCCTTTCTCTTGCCTAATTTCTCTGGCTGGGACTTGCAGTACTATGTTGAATAAAAGTGGTGAATGTGAGTATCCTTGTCTTATTGTAGAACTTAGAGGAAAAGCTTTCAACTTTTCCCCATTTAGCATATTGTTAGTTAGGGACTTCATGTAAGGCCTCCTTTATTTTGCTGAGGTATGTTCCTTTTGTACTTAGTTTGTTGAGAAGGATTTTTTTTAATGTGGTTTTTAAATTTCAGAATATTATGGGATACATATGTTTGGTTTACAAACTTTTTTTTTTGCATAAAATGAGTCAAGGTTATAAGCATGTCCCCCACCCAGACATGTACACTCTACCCAATAGATGTGAATTTACCCATCCTCGCCTTCCCTCCACCCCAGCTTGATCTTCATTAAGATTTACTTCCATACATGCACTTAAGCATTGATGGAAGTTCCAACCAGGTATTGAGTACATGTATTTGTTTTTTCATTCCTGTGATGTTTCACATGTTTTGTGATTTCTTTTGGGCTTTCAATTCTATTCCATTTGTTTAAGTGTCTTTTTGGGCACATAAACCAATGGACTAGAATTGACAGTATAAATGATATTTCTTGATATGTGCAGTACTTGTATTTGAAGTACATGTATTTGTTTCTTCTTCCTGTGACTAGAAAAATGTTCTCCAGTTCCATGCAGGTTGTCACAAAAGATACTAGATTGCCATTTCCTTTATGGCTGAGTAGTACTCCATAGTATGCATATGCCACATTTTATTAATCAATTCATGTATTGGTGGGCACTTGGGTTGTTTCCAAGTATTTGCAATTATGAATCACACTGCTATAAACATTCAAGTGCAGGTATTCTTTTTATAAAGTGACCTTTTTTCCTTTGTGTCTGTACTCAGCAATGGGATTCCAGGATCAAAAGGTAGGTCTACTTTAAGTTCTTTGAGTTATCTCCATGCAGTTTTCTATAGAGGTGGTACTAGTTTGCAATCTTAACACTGTGTAAGAGTTCCTTCCTCTACATATCCTTGCCAGCATCTGTTATTTAGGGATTTTTAGTATGAGCCATTTTTGTTTTTTTTCCTTTTTTTAGAGACAGAGTCTTACTTTGTCGCCCTCGGTAGAGTGCTGTAACATCATAGCTCACAGCAACCTCCAGCTCTTGGGCTTAGGCAAATTCTCTTGCCTCAACCTCCCAAGTAGCTGAGACTACAGGCACCTGCCACAACACCCAGCTATTTTTTTTTGGTTACAGTTTGGCCGGGGCCAGGTTTGAACCCACAACCCTAGTTATATGGAGCCCCTGCCCTACTCATTGAGCCATAGGTGCTGCCCAAGCCCCATTCTTTTGGAGTTAGGTGATATTTCATTGTGATTTTGATTTGCATTTCCCTAATGGTTAGAGACAGTGAGCATTTTTGCCATTAGGGGTGTTGAATGTTGTCAAATGCATTTTCTGCATCCATTGAAATGATCATACAGTTTTTGTTCTTCATTCTCTTCTTGAAGTGTATCACATTTATTGATTTGTATATGTTGAACCATCCTTGAATCCCAGGGATGATTCTCACTTTCAACATTGTATTGCCTTTGTTTATTTGTCAAAGATCAGTTGACTATACTTATGAATATCTATTTCTGGGCTCTCTATTGTGTTCATTGATTGACTTGTTTGCTCTTTTGATAGTACCATATTCTTGATTACTTTAGCTTTATAGTAAGTCTTGAAGTCAGGCAGTGTCAGTCATACAATTGTCTTCTGTTTCAGTGCTGGGTCTTGATCCTTTTCCTCTCCATGTAAATCTCAGAGTCAGTTTGTTGACATACATAAAATAGCTGAAATTTTTATCGATATTGTATTAATCTAATCGACATCTTGACAATATTATTTCTATCCATTAATACAGAATATATCTCTGTTTATTTTTTTATATCTTTTTTAAACTTTTATTTCATCGTGTTGTATATTTAGTTTTTTGTCGCAAATTTCTCTCTCTCTCTCTCTCAATTTTTATCATGAATGAGTATTAGATTAGTCTGGGTCCGATTGGGTCACCCAGTGGCCCAGTCATGGCTCACTGAAACTCATACTTGTGGGCTCAAGCATACTCATGTCTCAGTGTCCCAGATAGCTAGGATTACAGACACGTGCCACCATGCCTTGCTAAGATTTTTTATTTTTGGTAGAGACTGGGTTTGCATTTCCCTAATGTGCCCAGGCTGATCTGGAACTCTCGGCCTCAAGTGATCCTCCCTACTAACTTACTTTCCTAAAGCGTGGAATTATAGGCATGAGCCGCTGTGTCTGACCTTTCTTTTACCTTTTGTGAGAGATTTGTAATTTTCCTCATGTAGATGTTCTATATATTGTTATATTTTTCAGTATTTCATTTTAGCAACGCTAATGCAAATGTGTTTTAATAACAAATTCCACTTCTTAATTGTAAATATATAAGAAAATGGCTTTTAATATTAACTTTGTATCCTGCAACCTTCCTGTAGGAGCTTACTAGTTCCCGGGTTTCAGATTTTCTCCATAGCTGGTCATGTTACCTATGCATTCAGTTTTATTTATTCCTTTCTAATTCAGTGCCTTTTCTTTCTTTTTCTTGTCTTATTGAATTAGGTAGGACTTCCACTACTACTGTGTTTCTCCCCCCAAATAAGACACTGTCTTATATTTATTTTTTCTCAAGAAGACACACTAGGGCTTATTTTCAGGGGATGTCTTATTTTTATTAAGTATAATACAACAATCTACATTTATTCAAATACAGTTAAGACATCTTCTTCTGAAACCT
>CAUYQV010010375.1:0-37568 GCA_963574575.1 Galagoides demidoff
AAGTTTTAGCCATCACAATCAGGGAAGAAAAAGTGATCAAAGGTATCCATATAGGGTCAGAAGAGATTAAACTTTCACTCTTTGCAGATGATATGATTGTATATCTGGAAGATACCAGGGTCTACTACTGAACTCTTAGAAGTGATCAAGGAATACAGCAGCGTCTCAGGTTACAAAATCAACACTCATAAATCTGTAGCCTTTATATACACCAACAGCAGCCAAGCCGAAAAAACAGTCAAGGACTCTATCCCATTCACAGTAGTGTCAAAGAAGATGAAATATTTGGGAGTTTACCTAACAAAGGACACGAAAGATCTCTATAAAGAGAACTATGAAACTCTAAGAAAAGAAATAGCTGAAAATGTTAACAAATGGAAAAACATACCATGCTCATGGCTGGGAAGAATCAACATTCTTAAAATGTCATTACTACCCAAAGCAATATGTAATTTTAATGCAATCCCCATTAAAGCTCCACTGTCATACTTCAAAGATGGAGAAAAAATAATACTTCATTTTATATGGAATCAGAAAAAAAATTGAATAGCAAAGACATTACTCAGGAACAAAACCAAAGTAGGAGGAGTTACGTTACCAGAGCTCAGACTATACTATAAATCGGTAGTGATCAAAACAGCATGGTACTGGCACAAAAACAGAGAGGTAGATGTGTGGAACAGAAGAGAGAGCCAAGAGATGAATCCAGCAACCTACCTTTATCTGATCATTGAGAAGCCAATTAAAAATATTGAGTGGGGAAAAGATTCCCTATTTAACAAATGGTGTTGGGCTAACTGGATGGCATCCTATAGAAGACTGAAACTAGACCCACACCTTTCACCATTAACTAAGATAGACTCTCACTGGATTAAAGATTTAAACTTAAGACATGAAACTATGAAAATACTAGAAGAAAGCGTAGGAAAAAACACTTGAAGAAATCGGCTTGGGCAAAAGTTTTATGAGGAGGAGTCCTTGGGCAATTGAAGCAATGTCAAAAATACACTTTTGGGACCTGATCAAACTTAAAAGTTTCTGCACAGCCAAGAACACAGTAAATAAAGTGGGTAGACACCCCTCAGAATGGGAGAAGATATTTGCTAGTTATGTCTCTGACAAAGGTTTAATACCAGAATCCACAGAGAACTCAAACGTATTAGCAAGAAAAAAACAAGTGATCCCATCTCAGGGTGGGCAAGGGACTTGAATTGAAATTTCTCTAAAGAAGATAGGCGCATGGCCTACAGATATATGAAAAAATGCTCCCCATCCTTAATCATCAGAGAAATGCAAATCAAACTACTTTCAGGTACCACCTAACCCAGGTAAGATTAGCCCACATCACAAAATCCCAAAACCAGAGATGTTGGCGTGGATGTGGAGAAAAGGGAACACTTCTACACTGCTGGTGGGAATGCAAATTAATCCGTTCCTTTTGGAAGGACATCTGGAGAACACTGAGAGAACTAAAAATAGACCTGCCATTTGATCCTGCAATTCCTTTATTAGGTATATATCCAGAAGACCAAAAATCAAATTACATGAAAGATATTTGTATCAGAATGTTTATTGAAGCCCAATTCATAATTACCAGGTCATGGAAGAAGCCCAAGTGCCCATCAATCCACAAATGGATCAATAAAGTGTGGTATAGGTACACCATGGAATACTATGCAGCCCTAAAAAAGATGGAGACTTTACCTCCTTCATGTTTACATGGATAGAGCTGGAATATATTCTTCTTAGGAAAGTTTCTCAAGAATAGAAGAAAAAGTATCCAATGTACACAGCCCTATTTTGAAACTAATTCATAGCTTTTATAGGAATGTCATAACCTAATTATAGCCTTAGAATATGGGAAGGGGGTGGGAGAGGGGAGGTAAGGGGGGTGAATGGGGGGAGGGAGGGTGATTGGTGGGGTCACCTCTATGGTTTATCTTACATGGGTATAAGTGAACCTTTCTAAAAGCAGAGTATGAATGTCTTAACTCAATAACTAAGAGAATGACATGAAGGTTATGTTAACCAGTTTGATGAGAGTATTTCAAAATGTATATGAAAATAGTACACTGTACTCCATGATTGCATAACGTACATAGTTATGCTATAAGAAATTAAAAAAAAAAAAGAGTCTGATACTTAAAGCTCTGAAAGAAGCCTTTGCCATCTATTTTCTCTGGAGGCTGTTATTTCTGAGGCTTCACTTACATAACAAGACCTTCTATACAGCCAAGCCTTCTCTTCTTCCCACTCCTATAACCTATGTTGTAACTCTAACCTATTTTCCCAAGATCCAAAGCCCAGTTCTTTCTGTAACCTCAGGATTGTATGTAAACTCTGTGCCCCACTGGGGAATTGGAGATGCTCCCCATGTACATGTTAATAAATTTCATATACGTTTCTCCCCATTAATCTGCCTTTGTGATTTGATTTTCAGCAAACCTTCTGAGTGCAAAACAGCAGCTTTACCCTTGGCCCCTATTCTTGTATCTGTTTCATTTCATTCACAGTGGAGAAATTGAGATAAAGTAGAGACCCTTCTTAGGAGCCTGTGGGGTGAGTGGGACAGCATGGAAATAAACAAACATTTTGAATACCTACAGGGGAAGTTCTGGACACCTAATTAGGCTTAAAATGTGAATAGGAATAACAATAGTCCTCCAGCGAAGCTAGAGTCCTGAGTAGCTTTGTTCCCTATGGAAGCTAACATGCCTTCTGGAGATGACTTTCAGAAACACCCAGTTGATAGAAAAGCAGATAAAGAGGGAACTGAGGAACTGCATTCTCTCTGTTTCTCCAGGAGCTTGTGTGGAGATAGCGAGGGTCATCTTAACAATTCTTTCCACCAATCCAAAATCCCAGAATCCGCCTTATGTCACTTAGACTCCCCACTTCAGGATATCCCACCTTTTTGGACCAGATAAATCTGTAACCACTCTGTCTTGATTTACAGTCTTTCCTACCTGAAATGTACCACTGTCTTTAAAAACCCTGGCTTATTAATCTCCAGTCTTAAGCGCTGGCTGGTTAGCTGACTGTACTCCTTGGTTGGTGCCCTGCAGTACATCCTTTTCCTCCAAATGAAACTCTTAACTTCAGTATTTGGCTTTGCTGTGCTAGGCAAGCGAACCTCATTTGGTTTGCTAGCAAAATTATGTGACAGATTTTAGGCAATATTAAAATTGGAATTAATATAATATTTTTACTACTGTGGCCATTCTACCTTTCCAGCTAGCTCCATGAAAAGACATCCTAAGTTCAAATATGCCTCCTCAACTTTTAACAATACAGAGTATGGATATTAATGTTTGTAGCTTTTTTCTTCAAACATTGTATGCTATGACTTAAAGCTTTTTTTCCTAAACATCAATTTATTGAGTTATTTAACAAAATATCTAGAAAAGGACATTTAGGAGATGTCTTATCTAGCCTCTCATGCTGCTGTGTGCAGTACCCAACAAGTGAGGTAAGGAAGCATATCAAGACCAAGAAAACTTTGTTTACAAAAAGTTTTTTAAAGTAATTGTTTATAATATTGAACTATAATATTATCTAATTTACTAATTTTTTAAGTCTACTCTCAAAAATTTTTTGCCCAAGGACTCTTATCCCACTTTTGATGATACTAAGCTAAAAGGAGTCTGCTACCAAAACATAAGCTCAGGGCCCTGTATTTAGGAAGCTATGAGGAAGACAATTAAGAGCCAAAAGAATTTATCAGATCAGCAGTGTGGAAGCCCACATTTTGGGGGAGTCAAACTCATTTGCAGAGGGTTGAAAGCAGCACAGACCTGTCTGGGGACATCATCTTTTCAAGCAAGCCAGCCTAACCATAGCAGTATGTATGTGAGAGGTCTGGCAGATTTCTTTTTATTTATTATATCTCACACTCTTACCATTTATATAGAATACACAGAAAATTTTAGAATGTATTTTATATATTATTATAGTGGTATATATCTACTATTATTGGGGATATATTTAGAGCCTTTCTTTGACAGAAATACATAGCCAAAAGTTTTTTGGAGACCACCCCTTAGAAAGCTGTGACTCTGACATGCAAGTCCTTGGAGAGAGGAATAAAAGAGGAATGAACAAAGCCTAGAATATTCTCACCTTCTCGACTAGCCTCAAGGTTAGTCTGTTACCCAAGGTCATGATGACTAATTATTACTTCCATGATTTAATCGAAATCCTCATAGAAACATTGAGGAAACTTATTTAGCTAAGTTATCCCCCAATGGTCTGTAATTTTTCTTTCATACCTTATCTTGAAGCACACAAGCAAGTTGAATTCACAAGTCAAGGCTTAAAAAACTATCAAGTGATAAAGAGCAAAGCACATTCTGAATTCTGTGCCATCTTTTCTTAGACTGATAAATGGAGTCATAGCCAGCCATTTAAAATTCTTCACATAGGATTATTTTTTTCCTCTGAGAACAATGAAATGCAAATATCATGGGTCATTAATAGCCTGATAAATGTTCCATCTTCAACGAACATGGAAATTAGTGCTATGGTAGACACCATTTCTGAGATACACCCGCCTCCGTAATTAATGATAGTTTGACTAAATCACTTAGGCCAAAAGTCAGTTTCTTGCTTGCTTTCTGCCATCCTCTATCTCTCTCTTCCCCCTTTATTTCTCCCTTTTAGGTTCTTCTCTTTGTCATATAGTTCACGTTATGGGTAATTCGCATTAATAGAAATATAAAGAAAAATCAGTCCATGGCTCTTGGAAAGGTCTAAATAATAATATTTAACTTGAGAACTACCTGAGGAATACATAAGTAGACATTTTAAAGTAATATTTAAACTTATTACTTTCCTATATCTGAACGTAGCCTTTGGGGAAAATTCAAATGACAAGTCCTAAGCTAAACAATTTTCTTTTCACACTTTATACTCTGAGTCGCTTAAGAATTCACGCTTATAGCACAAAGAAACCACATTTACAAGATTGCCTCTGTTTTCCCTTCCAATTAACCATCTTGAGCTCTCCTCTGACAGGAGTCCATCTGGGTGCACATGTGAATCTTGCTTCCTTTCGGCTTTTCAATGGCTGTTAGTGAATCTCTTTGGCAGGCATCCAGGATTGCCCTAACTCATATTAAAATCCAGTTTTTAGTAAATTATGTTACACTGAATGTTGTGAGCACTTGAGTGCTACAACTGTGGGAAATTTCTTCAAAAACTATGAAAATGAGCACAAAAGTGATTGGCCTTTTAACATTAAAAATATGAGAGGCAAGCTGGGCATGATGGCTCATACCTGTAGTTCTAGCACTTTATGAGGCTGAAGCAGGTAGATTGCTTGAGCTCAGGAGTGGGAGACCAGCCTGAGCAAGAGTGAGACCCATTTTCTACTAAAAATAGAAAAACTAGCTCGGTATTGTGCTGGGTGCCTATAGTCCCAGGTACTTGGGAGATTGAGGGAAGAGAATAGATTAAACCCAAGAGTTGAGGTTGCTGTGAGCTATGACACCAAGGCACTCAACCCCAGGGCAACAGAGAGATACTCTATCTCAAAAAACAAAAAATACACACATACACACTTTTTTGAAGGAAAAAGGAGAGGCTTTAACTAAACACACACACATGGTGGCCATAAAACACATAAGTGATTTAAAATAGTGTGCACATGAACTTTACGGTCATCCTGTGTACGAGAGGCAGAAAAACACACAGAAAGAATACAGAATTTGTAGTCAAAGTGGCTGTCCAGTAACCTTGGACAAGTTACTTAATCTTTTACCCTTATCTATAAAATGGGAACATATTTATTTACTTTATAGAGTTGTAATGCTTAAGTTAAATAGAAAAAAATCTTACTAGGTGCTAGGACATAGAATTTACCGTAGGCAAGGGGAACTTTCTCTTCTATCTTTCTAGGGTCTCTGACTGGGTCTAAGAATTAAACCAACATAAGAAAAATGAACAAGATAAAAGCATACATATTTTATATTGTAATTTTTACTTTTGTACTCAGGAGCCTGCACAAGAAAAATGAAGACCCAAAGAAGTAGTCACAGCTGAAAGCTTACACACTAAATTGGACAAACAGTGGTCAATTGTGCAAATGGGACTAGACAAAGGGGTGTGGGTAGGACAGTTAACTGTGAAAAACTGCTAGATGGATAAGAGTAAGTTTAACACAGTTAGTTTGTACAGATTTCTTGCAGCCTTGACTCCCAGTCTCTGGTGATAGGAATGTCTTCCTCCCTCTTGATACAGGGAAGGTACCTTTCTCATGGAAATTTTATCTCCTGCTCTCAGGAGGAAAAAGGAGGAACAGAGTGCCCTTTGGTCATCTGCAGGTTTTCAAGTGCTTTAACTCTAAAGATCCCAGGTAGCATGTTTTGGGGTAGCATGCTCTGAACCCCTACACTACCCGCTTGGTAATTGTTGATATTATTAAAACCGGAACATTGGCTTTGAGTCTGATATATGTGAAGTCTTTCTGAATAAGCCTGGACCACTACAACCTGTAGGAATGGATCAGCAATATCTAAGAAATCAAACTGTGTGAAATAGAAGGATGTTCATCAGACTTTCAAACATAGTTCAATAGGGGTATTTAAAAAGATTGTAGCGAATTTCCTTGTGCTGTTGAAGGGAAAAGGAGACACTTTAACTAAACTCAATTATTTCTGGTCTGCAAAATGACTTGGTTACACTAAGGTATCAGAAACTGGGGCCCAATTAGCATTTTAGCCTCTGAGCCATCTAACTCAATAGTTCTCAGCCTTGGCAACTCATTATGATCAACTGGGAAGTTTTTCTTTCTTTTAATAACAAAATATTCTTCCTGGGACCCATCCCCCAGAGATTTTGAGCTGATTGTTCTGGGATAGTCCTAGGTCTCAGTATTTTATAAGATAGTACCTGGGGTACACAGGGTTGAGATCCACTGATATAATCACTTTGTTCTAAATTGATACTTATTAATCATTCTTTTGATTTCTATGCAGACCTCATCCACATCAGCAGTGAGATGACCAAAAGAAATTTACTTTAAATATTTCCAGGCCTATGGCTAATATTTCCCATGATGAGCCTTTAATGTGACATCTGATTATGGTTTACCATGAAGACTGATGGACCAGTATAAGCCAGTCATGCCAGAATGTATGGTACTGGTCCCCGTGATTATTGTAATTTTTTTTTTTTTTTTTGAGACAGAATGAGACTCAGTTGGCCAAGCTAGTGTGCTCTGGCATCAGCCCAGCCCATAGCAACCTCAAAATCTTGGGTTCAAGTGATCATTTTGCTGAAACCTCCAGAGCAATAGCTGGGACTACAGACAAGTGCCACCATCCCTAGCTAATTTTTCTTTTTTTCTTTTTTTTTTTTTTAAAGTAGAGATGATGTCTCACTTTGTTCAGGCTAGCCTTGAACTCCTAAGCTCAATCAGTCCTCCCACCTCAGTCTCTCAGAGAGCTAGGGTTACAGGCATGAGCCAGTGCACCTGGACAATTGTTATAATTTTTGCTGTAAGGCAGTAAGCCAACGTATAGTAGCTCTAACTTAGTTTCCTATTTCCCTCTTTCTTAAGGGAGGAAATTCCTTGAGGTCTGATAAATTTTAATAATAAAATATCTTTCCCTCTTTGTTCTTTTTTGGTTCCTTTATCCTCCCTTTTCTTTTTGTTCCTTCTTGAATTGTTTATTCTAAAAGCTATTAGAAACAAACCAGGTACACACAGGGGAGATACAAGTGCCTAGAGCTGGGTGTTGGAGTCCAAGTGAGGGGAAGAAATAATTTCAACACAGGATGGCCAGTAGACAGTGGCTAAGAGAAGGTGTCAGAACCCAAGTAGAGTTAGGAGGATTCCACATGGGCAGGAGCGGGGAGGGGTTACAGCCAGCACATGAATTGTCAGAGCCTGGGTTAGGTAAGGGAAGCATCTCCATCCCCATGGGTGGGTGAGCCATAGTGAATGAGGAGGATATTCATGCTGGTGGGACCCAGCAAGGGATCTGATAGCCCGAGCAGGGTAAGTAGGGCATCTGTTATGGGAGTAAGAGAGTGGTGGCCAAGAGAAATTGGTTATATATAGGGATTATTCAAATAAGTAAATTTATCGTGGATCATAAGAGCTAAGTTGATCACTGTCAGATAGGAAAATTACAAATATGGAAAAGGGGAAAATCATAATAATCCTTATTCCTGTGATGTTGACTTGGAACTGGAGATATTGGAGGGCATGATAGTTAACATTATGGATAGATAAGGAGATATATAAATGTCTGTATGCATCCTATGGTTTGAAGTGCTCCCTCAAAGATTCAGATGCTGATGATGTGCTTATTAAGAGGTGGTTAGCTCATGAGGGCACCTCCCTCATGAGGGAGATTAAGGCCTTTAAAATAAACAAAGAAAAAAGAGGCTCCACGCAACATTAAGCTAACTTGCCCTCCTGCCTTCTGCTACGTAAGGACAAAACAAGAAGGCCTTTCCCAGACCAGATGCCAGAGCCTGCTGCTGTTCTAGAACTGTGGGGAGTAAATTTCTATTCTTCTGTGGAATTCCGTTATAGCAGCACAAACAGACGAGGTCAATGCACTTGCACACACATCTGTACACTGCATCCACATACATGCACACACATGTTCTTTTATTATTGAAAGTAATCAGACCTCAAGGAATTTCCTCCTTTAAGAAAAATGGAAATAGGAAATTAAGCTAGATCTACAGTTTTGCTTACTGCCTTACAATAAGAATTATAACAATTGGCCAGGCACGGTGGCTCATCCCTGTAGTCCTAGCACTACAGGCGTGAGCCTGAGGAGGGAGGACTCCATAGTTCTGCTCACTTAGAACATCCTGTGCTTGCTTCAGAAGCACAGTATACTAAAATTGGAATGATACAGAGAAGATTAGCGTGGTCCCTGTGCAAGGATGACATGAAAATTTGTGAAGCGTTCCATATTTTTGGTAGGGAGGAGGGGTGGATGGGTGGAGGAAAGGTAATCAGTGGGACCTCCCCTATTGTGCATATTGCAAGGGTACATGTCAAATACATTAATAGTAGAGTATAAATATCTAAACACAACAATTACATAAGTGAGGTGTATGATATGTTAACCAGTTTGATGTAAACATTCCAAATCGTATATAAAATCAGCACATTGTACCACATAAATGCTGTAATGTACACAGTTACGATCTAATTAAAAAATAACAACAACAACATCCCTGTAGTTATCAGGGCATGTAGCACATGCTCAAATCTTGGTTCTTCATATAAGTTTCCATTAAAAGAAAGCAGGGCTGCTTGGATGAATGACTGGTTCCAAGGATGAGACGTAGAAAATACATAGAATATCTTTTGATAGGAAGTAAGGAAGTCCCCAAATAATGATGGGCATGTCAAAGACACACAGAAACTGGACTTCAAAGGTTTCCCTGGGCAAAGCTGAGAAATCTGTTTTCCTTGAAATAAAAGGAAACACTGAGTTTATAATGCTATAAATAAACAAAAGTTTGATAAGAAATGAGCTATTTGCATAATTCTAATGTATTTCCCACAAAATCCCTATTGATTTCAAAGAGAAAATGAGTGATTTTGTCTACTGAAAAACCAGGTGGCTATCACCTTAATCAAATGATTATAGCTGATATCACCAATAAAGAGATAAAGCAAAATTGTGTATCAGCTGACAGTGCAATGAACAGAACACAGCAACTCACCTGAGATATTCCTTTGAAAAAGGCATATCATGGGCCTCATCATAAGGAAACATCAGCTAAAACCACACTGAGGAATACTGTGTGAAATGACTGGCCTGTAGTCATCACAATCATCAAGGAAAAACAGAAGAACAATTTCTGAATGGAGAAGAAAAGAAAGACTTGGAGATGAACTGTGATGTTTTTTCTGAACTGAATCCTTTTAGCCATGAGGATTTATGGCTTTATGACAAAACTGGACTGTGGTCTGCAGATTACAAGGTAGTTCTCTATCAGTGATAACTTCCCTGATGTTGTCGAGTGCATTATGCTTATACACAAGACTATCCTTGTTTGTAGGAAATCCACACTAGCTTAGTGGTGATAGGGTGGAAGGAGAAGAGGCATCATGTTGGCAACTTGCCTCAGAAGGTTCACAACAAAACATTCCTGGCAATGTCTCTGCAAATTTTCTGTAGCTTAAGATTATTTAAAAACAAATCAAAAGACTAATCTCTGGTCCTTCAATGGAGAAAATCAGATTCTGAAAGACAATTCCCAGTGGGGATTTCTATCTTTTAGCCAGTTTTCCTTTAGAGATAAAATTAGCGTTTGGAACTTCTTGTTTACTCTCTATTTACCTCCCTTGACATAATTCCCTCATTACTCTCCCTCCTCAAATTGAATTGCGAGATCCTACTTGTCTTGCTGTTAAGTGTTGTTTTATGGTTCTCTATTCAAAAGTGCCTCACACACTTACAAATCCGAAATCACACAATACATTTCACCACTAAACTGCATGTGAGGTGTTTGTGTCATACAGTCAAGTGTGCATTATAGTGTTCATGGTTTGTTCAAAAGCCAAATATTTGGGAAGCAAAGGATAGTGACAACAATCTTAAAGGTTGAGTAAGATCCTATTTAGAACAAAATAGAAGCTGCTTGAAAGCTTTATTTACCTTTCAATCATCAGTGCATACAATAGTAGTCGGCACGAAATATTGGTGCTCAACCACTGTCAGTTGAATGAATGCATCGATGAAGAAATTTTCTTAGCATTTCTGAATATCATCTTTTATCACACTAATAGACTAAAATAGAATGTCTATAAAATAAGTTTTACTTTTAAAACTTAATTATGTATGACCCTTGATATTGCAGCTAGGATTTGTATTATCCAGTCAGGCATTAAGGAGATTGCCCTCAGCTAAGACTGAGAGTCTCATAAACACAGTTCATAAACTAGCTATATTTTTTAACAAGCCATTTTGAATTCTCTTGGATACAACTTTCTCAGAGTTCTTCAGTATGTAGAGAAGATTAGCTTAGATGTTTGAAGATTTTTTTTTTCTGCTATGAAGTCTGGATTCTATGATACTTTGAAGATACAGAGCTATAGTCATTGAAATTGTAAATTTGGAACAAAATTATCCCGTCATTAAAACTATTCCAAGGATGAGTCTGACTTAATACAGTGACAGAATGATCCTTCCAAACAACGATAAGGATAAAAATATATTCAATTACCTTGATTGACCAGACTGATGTATATCCCCTAGAGTGCTGTGTGGAATTCACTAGCTGATCTTTCATATGGCCTCAAACTGTCTGTAAGAGATACACAACAGTCACCCTGTTGGTAATGATAATGGTTATGTTAGAATAAGATGGTAACAATAAGATGGGTAAGAATCAAATTATATGAACTAATTGTGATCCTACTTTCTGGAATATTTGAAAGATTGTTCAACAACTTTTGAAGAACTCTGGGCTTGTGGACAACAGAAAACACCCAAATAATGTCAGTATAAGTTTAATTTTTAGTTCTAAAACTAGCTGCTCTGCCATTTCTTTTGTATCATTATTCCAATACAGGAAATGAGAATGTCTATACTTCCAATCACCTTTTATTAAGCACTAATTATGACACAGCCACTCCAGCTATACAAAGTGTAAAGACTCACTGCTCTTAATTGGGTTTTCCCAAAAGTATTCTATCAGGCAAGGACTTGGGTGCAGATAATATTTGGAAGGTGATCCCAGGAAACACAAGTAGAGGACTGGGGAAAGTTACATAGTAAGTTGGAAAAGCCAGCTGTGTGTATATTTATGAATGGGTTATTGCTGTAGGCAGTTGGTACTCATTCCTACTGGGGACACTTTGAAGACTAGTGTAGAATACACTTCAAAATTGTCTCAGTAATGAACAAAAGAGTTGAGTCTGGCATATTTTCTTTTTCTTTCTTTCTTTCTTTCTTTCTTTCTTTCTTTCTTTCTTTCTTTCTTTCTTTCTTCCTTTCTTTCTTTCTTTTTTTTTGAGATTGAGCCTCAAGCTGTCCCCCTTGGTAAAGTGCTGTGGCATCACAGCTCACAGCAGCCTCCAACTCCTGAGCTCAAGCAAGTCTTCTGCCTCAGCCTCCCAAGTAGCTGGGACCACAGGAGCCCACCACAATACCCGGCTATTTTTTTTTCTTTGGTTGCAGCCGTCATTGCTGTTTGGCAGGCCCAGGATGGATTTGAACCCACCACCTTAGGTGTATATGGCTAGTGCCTTAGCCACTTGAGCCACAGGCACCGAGCCCATATTTTCCTTTTCTAACATGACCACACCAATTTCTTTTATCCCAAATACTCTTCTTACCATGTGACTTTGAGACTCATCTACTTAAGAGCTCAGGTCTACAATACATATCCTTAAACAAAGATGAACTTGAGACCCCAGTGAAGTAATGCTATACAACCTCAAAGACTGCAGTGTAAAAGGAAATACATCTTCTTCCAGTTTCTCTTAGAGTGGTCACTCCTCAAACACAGCCTCCATGTTGTGAAAAAATTCATGGGCATTATACATGCAGGTATTCTAGCCATAAACCCCAGAAGAGAACCCCGCTATACCGGTACTGACTGCCAGAAAAGTGAGTGAGCACGCCTTCTGATGAGCCTCACTCTCAGTCCTCAGGTCACCCCAAAGCTTTGCATCTTCTCAAATCAGACCTAAGCATCAAGGAGCAGAGACAAGTTGTCCTTACTTTACTCTTTCTAAATTCCTGATTCCCAGAATTGTGAGTTCTCTGGTAAAATCAACATTGCTGTACGTCTCTATGTTTGGAATATTTTGTTATGCAGAAGAAGATAAACAGACCTGGGCATTTATCCACCAATATCCAGCCCTCATTAGTAGTCATGAAGCATTAAGTCTCTAGGACATTTGGGCTGCCCTGTATAGCTGAGCAAATTTCAGTGGGTAGTGAATTAGAGAGATTTGGGCACTTGAATTGGGAAGCTTTCAGGGTGCAGAGTCCTGTTCCATGAAGCTGTAGGCGATTGCTGAGGTAGACTAAGGACACAGGGCAGAGCGACCCAGCATCTATCTCTCCTGTGGTCAATGTGCTTATATTACAAAGTGAACATGTAAACTGACACAATGTAATATGCTACACCCAAAGATGAGTTAGCACATTCTCCTTGGAAGCTCAAAGGAAAGCCTTCTACTGCAGATCTCGAAGTATGGGAAGGGCTTCCAAAAAGAACAACTAAGTGAGTCCTTCAGTCTCCCCCTTATCAATATGCCAAACCCCTGGGAGTAAGTATTTTATAAAGATATTAGTTTTTAGGACAGCATTATGTTGGTCTACAAATAAAAGCTTGATAGGTTACAATTAAGCACAGGACAACTACTGGCTTCCTTTTCTTAGAGAATCATGTCTCAGCCTGCATGAAATTGATTTGATAATCTGACTATTCTTAAAATGGAGAGGGACGCTCTTGATTTTTAGTGACTAAGAGAAGATAACATGCTCTCTCATAGTATATGTTATACGTTCTTGTTTAGTTCAAATGATATCATTCTCCAAAAAAAGAAAGAAAGGCAAAGAGAAAAATGTCATCATCCATCTAAATATGATGGGTTTTCTCTCTCTCTCCTTCTTTCTCTCTTTACTTTTTTTTTTGAAACAGAGTCTTTCTCTGCCTCCCTGGGTAGAGTGCTGTTACATCATAGCTTACAACGTCCTCAAACACTTGGCTTCAAATGATCCTCTTGCCTCAGCCTCCCAAGCAGCTGGGACTACAGGCTTCCACCACAGTGCAGGGCCGGTCTTTCTTTACTATTTCTTTTTCTAGTACAGACTGGGTCTTACTCTCACTCAGGCTGGTCTCAAATTCCTGAGCTCAAGCAATCCATCTGCCTCAGCCTCCCAAAGTGCTAGGATTATAGGAGTGAGCCACCAGGCCTGGCATGAGAGTTTTTTTAAGTACTACTTTCTTTAACCAAAACTCTGACATCCCGTATGTCATTTTTTCTTGATAATTCAATGTTGAATAAACTCTTCTGTATGTCTTTATGTAAATAAAATTTTAAGGTATTTGATCTCATGATTTTCAGTAGACTTTTTATTAAAGTGTAACATCGAAAAACATATAAATCATTGCAGCTCAATGACAGTTCACAGATTATATACATCTATGTAACCAAGAGCCAGATCAAGGAGCAGATCCATGATTATCATCCGTAATTCTGCTTCCAACTGAGGAGAGCTCTTACTAGGAAAAAAAAAAAAAAGTAGTGACTTATTGAGTGAGTCTACCCTAGCAGGGAAAATAAACTATTTTAGAATGTGCAGACAAAGTAATCCCTGCAGGAATTAGCCTCATGAGAATGTGGGCCACTGTTAGCCAAAGAGGTACAAATCAGACCCTGGGTTATTAACAAGCTGGGTAAGAGGATAAGCCCAGTAGCTCTAATCAAGTTTCATCGTCTCCATATTTTCTTAAATTCTTTACAAAAAACTGCCAGGTAACTATACTGTGTATGTGTCTGTGTGTATGTAAACTATGATACGATGTTCTGAAAAGGTGGAGAGGCCTTGGACTGGTTTGCTGGAAGGAACTAAAAGATAAGGAGAAAATTGCATTGCTCCTTTTTATGCTGGTCAATCTGCCCCTGGTTACCATATTTGATATTTGGATCCTATTTGAAGGCAGTTATTAGCAAAATTGAGTAATTTTATGAGAGCTCAACAATAATAATGAAAAGTCTTCAGTTCTTTCTATCAGTAACAGAAATGAAGAGCGGACCCCAGAGAGCCCTGAGCAACCCAGCCACTGCCAGCAGCCTAGTTACCATCACCACAACCATGAGCAGCTGAGGCTGAGACCCAGGAGCTGCCCCCACCTCCCCCACCTCCCACCTCCATGCCCTCAGGCGCGGCTGACACCAAGTCTGGCACCAAGGGTACCGGGTGGCCTCACATCCACTGCAGGTGTCCTTGCAACGAAGGTTTTGGGAACAGTAAAATGTTCATTGTAAGAAACAGATATTGTGTCATCAACAGGAATGACACCAAGGAAGATGTATTTGTATACCAGACTGCCATAAAGAATAACCCCAGGAAATTCCTTGGCAGTGTAGGAGATGGGGAGACCATGGAGTTTGATGTTGTTGAAGGAGAAAAAGGTGCGGAGGCAGCAAATGTTGCAGGCCCTGGTGAAGTTTCAGTTCAAGGGATTCAACACCCAGCAGGCCTTAACCATTATAGGTGCTATCCACATTGCAGGGGGCCTCCACGAAATTACCAGCAGAATTATCAGAATAGCGAGAGCAGAGCCAAGAAGGAGGGGTGGGAGAGTGCTCCCAAAGGCCAGGCCGACAATGCTGGCCCTGCTGCAGTAGAAGGCTTCGCCTTACTACATGTAGAGACCCTGTGGGCCTTGACCCCAGTGTTCCAACACTCCCGCGCAGGGAGAAGTGATGGAGGGTGCTAACAACCAGGGTGCAGAACAAGGTAGGCCAGTAAGAGAGACTATGTATCAGGGTTATATGACAACCCGGGTGCAGGAGTACAAGGTAGACCGATAAGGCAGAATGTGTATTGGGGTTATAGAACATGATTCTGCAGGGTCCTCCTCACCACAGACAGCCCAGAGAGGACACAGGACACATTAAGAGGAGAAAGAGAATCAAGGAAATAAGACCCAAGGTCAGCAGCCGCCTCAATGTAGGAACCGTTGCAACTTCAATTACTGAGGCAGACACCCAGAAAACCCTAAACCACAAGATGGCAAGAAGAAAAAAGCAGCCGATCCACCAACAGAATTTGTCGGCTGGAGGCTGAGCAGGGTTGGGCTGAGTAAACTCCACTCGCCATCTCCACCATCATCTGGTCTAGTCATCCAACATGAAATTCCAGCAATAAGAAATGAACAAAAGATTGGAGCTGGATGCCTCAAGTGCTTGCTTTTTGCCCATCGATCAAATAACTAAAACTATCTGCATTATCCATGCAGCGTGGGGTTTTATTATTTTTACCTAAAGACTTCTTTTTTAGTACTCACAAACACGTTTTTTAAAAAAAGCCTGGTTTTTCTCCATACACCTTTAAAGGTTTTTACATTGTTTCATATCTGGTCAAGTGGAGTTTTTTAAGAACTTCATTTTTAATTTGTAATAAAAGTTTACAACTTGATTTTGTCAAAAAGTCGACAAACTGCAAGCACCTCTTAATAAAGGTCTTAAAAAAAAGTCTTGACATGCCCAATAATGGTCACTAACATTTATTATGTATTTATGGAATTCCAGACCTTCTTCAATGATGATTGCACTTGAAATTCCAACAACCCATGTTGTGGTGCCTATTATTATTATTATACCCATAGTTTCATGTGCAAGAAACTGAGATTTAGACTAACTTTCCACAGGTCACAGAGTGGGGAGAACTGGCTTTGAATCTTAAGTGGTCTGACTCCAGAGCCATTGCTTGTGAACACCACATGCCACATGCCCTGTAGTTAGGCTCTATGACTGTAAACTGGGAGTACAGTTAAACTTTCCTTGTGGGGTCCTTAAAATATGTCAGTGAGATCCTCCTTATGAAGGGCTGACCAGACATCCCGATTGTAACAAAGCCCTCAGTAACCATTGGCTACTATTATTACTGACAGAATAATGGGGAAAGAATGATTAACCTGGAAATCTAGTGGGGACGTGGTGGTAATTTTATTAGAAATAACAATCCTGCAGGTTATGTGCAGATAGCAGACAGCATGGTACCGGGGAAGGGCATTGCCTCTGAGATAGGGTACTACTGTTTCTTCTTACAATTGACTTTTGGCAAGTCACTTAACTTCCCTGAATCTTTTCCTGCATCTCTGTGATGGAGACAATAATTGCTACCTTTCAGAAATTGTATGAACCAAATGTAAAAAGTGCTCCAAAAATATCTAGCACATAATATAAATCTTGCAGAGCTTAATTTTCTTCCCAACAACCTCTGTGACTCTGGGCTAGAGGATGGAATTATGATCAAGCAGAGGGAGTATAGGTTTGGTTCAAAAACTATTATCCGTAATGGGCTTCCTCAAGAGAAAGTGCTGCCTTATTGTGAAAGTCGACTTAGTGTTTCAGATAGAGGATAAACTGAATGAATTATTTGTCCCCATCTCCTTTAACAAACATAGAACCAAGAAAACACTCATACAGACTTACAGAAAGTTCTTATAGAATCACTCAAGTCACAAATGGTTTTTACTAATTCCATTACCTTTGTCTACAGCTGACCCTAGTGACTGGAAGGTTAATCACAAAGATACAGATCTTATCATCTGCTCCTGGCTGTCTTTTTGTCCCAGCTTTGTCTCTTCTGTAATTTGAGGTAGTGCTGAACAGTGTTGGTTTTCTTACTGACAGAATTTAGGATGATTCTTAATTAAAATAATTTTTAAGCCATTCTTTTCATTCCACAATTTTTCTTTCTCTTTTTCAAACCAGGGGCCATGGGCTTTGGCTTAAAAAAATTTGCTGAACAAAAGGGGTGAAGCAGGAAGGGAAATAGTGAAATGACGTTGACATTTGTGTTAAGGAAAAAAAAATCATTCATGACACTTGCTAAATTTGATAAGAAAGATGTTATTTAAGAGGAGCTACTACACAATGGCATTTTGTAGTAGGGAAGAGAGAGTCGAATTAAACTTCAAATGCCACAAGGACAGTCAGATTTATAGCCAGGGAACAAGGTAGGGGTCAGAGGCTGGAAACATCTGCACTGGGAGGGATTCTGGCTAAACAGGTGGGATTATTGCTTAAAGCAACCAGGGTGACAAGACATTGAGGGTGGGGATAAGGAATTTGATCGGATATCAAAGGAGGAGGGCTTTGTTAAAGGGACCCACCAGGATTCTGTTTTGTCAACCTGGGTGAAGTGCCCTGGTGTCATAGCTCACAGCAACCTCAAACTTTTGGTCTTAAGCAATTCCCTTGCCTCATCCTGCCGAGTAGCTGGGAATACAGGTCCTCACTGCAATTCTGGGCTAGATTTTTTTTTTTTTTTTTTTAGTAGAGATGGTTTCTCACTTTTGCTCAGGCTAGTCTGAAACTCCTGGGTTCAAGTGACCTACCCTATCTTCCTTGGCCTCCCAGAATGCTAGGATTGTAGGCGTAAGCTACTAAATTCTTACTAAAACTGGTAAACAGGAAAAAAAAAGAGGCCAAAGTTGGACTTGGTCAAAAAGGGAACTCAGTGGAGCCTGACTGCAGTTTGGTCAAAGGAGATTTTTTGCCAATAGTAATGGAAAGAAGAAAGATTTCTTTCAATTGGTTTCTTCCTACCTTCCTCCAAGAAGGAGTTAGAAGGCATCCATCCTGAGGACAGGGAGGACACGCTTTCCTCCACTGAGACAGCACTGGGGAAACAAGGAGACCTCAGAGGGAAGCTGCCTGAAGGACAGCATCAGCCGGCATTGCCATGAACAAAAGCTACACCCAACAGTCCTGGAGGCGTTGAGCAAGCTCTGCCCATAGGCCTCCATGCTGAACTGGTGAGGGCCAGTGACCCAGGTCCCTGAGAATTCCCGTAGTTTAAAGGGGACAATGTCCAGAAGGCTGAGATCAAGTCTTCCATCAGCCTGGTGAGAGGAAGGCTAGAGTCTTACTTAGGTTGATGGCCAAAAAATAAGATACTGTGATTATTTCTACAACAATTGATTTGGTAGTTGTACATTCATACCTTCCACAAGTATAAACCCATTTGAGAGTTTGCAGTCTAAGGTCATATTACAATCTGGTTTCTCGTAATGATTAGAAAATGTTTCCATGTTAACCCATTCACAAGGGAAGACAGAAGGACCCTGGGAGATATTGAAGGATTGATCCATGAAGTCCTGGTGAGTGAAAAATATAATTCTGCATTTCAAGCTCATAATTGCTCCTTCTCCAGGTTTGAGAAATTCTGTCTCAAGATGATATCAATTATTTCAAGCAATACATTATTTCTGCCTATAATATTTATAGAAACCTGGTAGAAGATAGAAATGTAACTGTGCTCCCCTGGTGCTTTGTAGAGCCCCATTCCTTACAGCCTTTCCTGTACAAACTCCACATTGCTTCTGCTTGGTTCTGAGAACAGGAGGGTTAGAGACAGTGATTAATGATCAGAAAGGACTTTAGAATCCCGAGATGAAACTGCTTGATGAGCCTGAAGTGCTGCTCCTTGAAGGATTACCTCTGTTTGTGCTTTGGCTGCCAGTTGGTCATGTTTAAGGGAAAGGCTGATTTCAGGAATTGATCCTTTTCTGCTTTGAACAAGCCAAATGGGCAGAATTGAAAAGGGATTTGAGACTGGCGCCATCTGCTTCATCATGGAGGCCTGTTATCACTACTGCCTGGTTCCTCAGGGCAGTTCATGAAGCCTCCTACAGGCTTAATTCCTTTGCTGCTACAGCCTACGCACTTGAAGGTGGGTACAAAAGCTAAGTTCATGAGACAGGAGGAGAAGGGACAGTTACTACCTGCATGCTGCCAGCTGCTTAAGCCCTGTCCTTGGTCAGGCTACTGTGACAGCTGGGCAGTGGGGGCTCATTCTGTAGATCTCTGATGAGAAGGCAAGAGGCTGGACTGGTGGGAAGGGAAAGAGCAGAGGACATGGGATGGTGCAGTAGACGCTGGGAAGACGGCCTCCGAGTCACTGCAGGCCTGCGCTCTGTGTGTCATCCTCACAAACTGTGATGCTGAGAGGCTGTGAATATCTTTCTTCTGCTTTATCACACTCCTTATCTCACACCCACCTCCTTGGTTTTCATAGTCTTTTTTCTTACAGTCAGGAGCTACATAATGACCTTTTAGGGAAGCGCATATGTATGCATTTCGGTGGATCCCATAACATTATAGAATGGAGCTAAAATTTCCTATCACCTAGTGATGCTGTAGACGTCGTAATGTCATGGTGCAAAGCATTACTCATGTGTCGGTGGTGATGCTGGTGAAAACAAAACTGCTGTGCTTTCAGTCATATAAAAGGATATCACATACAATGAGGTACATACAGTACAAAATACTTCAAAATTATATTCAAAGACTATGTTTTTTATTTATGCATTTACTATACTGTACTCTTTGTTATTTTAGAGTATATACCTTCTACTTCAAGAAACATTTCAGAAGAAGGCATTTTGTCGTAGGAGATACAGCTCATGTGTGTCCATGTGTGTTATTGCCCTTGAAGACCTTCCAATGGGAGAACAGTTGGAGGTGGAAGACCCTGACATTGGTGATTCTGACCCTGTGTGTGTTTGTGTCTTAGTGTTTAAGAAAAGTTTTAAAAATTAATAAATAAAAATTTTAAAAATAGAGGAAAGCTTATAGAATAAGAATATATAAGTATTTTTGTATAGCCGTGTAATGTTGGTGTTTTAAGCTGTTATTGTAAGTCAAAAAGTTTAAAAAATTAATAAGTTTATAAAGTAAAAATGTTACAGTGAGCTAAGCTTAATTTATTAGTGAAGAAAAAAAGTGTTGTTTTTTTTTCTTGTAATTTTCTGTAGCCTGAAGGTGCAGTGTTTATAAAGTCTATAGTAATGTTGGGAACAGCCTAGGCCTTCAGATTCACTCCCCACTCACTGACTCACCCAGAACAACTTTCAGTGCTGAGAACTCTTCCATGGTAAATATCCTACATAGGTGTACCCTTTTTTTTTTTTTTTAAATCTTTTATACTGTATTTTTACTGTGAATTTTCTTGTTCAGATGCACCAATACTTGCCACTGTATTATCATTACCTACAGTTTTCCATACAGTCACATGTTATATAGCTTTGTAGTCTAGGATCAGTGGGCTATACCACACAACCTATGCAGACGAGACCATCTAGGTTTGTGTAAGTACATATTGAGGTATTTTTTTCATATGTAAGTACCTCATGACATATCTCTCTTAAAGCATCCTCGTAGTTAAGTGACATATGACTATATTTTAATTCATGTTTCCTAGTGTCTCTTAAATTTACTAGAGATCGAAAGGATCTGAATAATCACTGGAACTTCCTGATTTATAGAAGGGGGAAATGAGGATTGTGACTGATGTTAAATGTCCTCAGTCCTTCCAGGGTCCATCTTCCTGTCTTCCCTCCCATTCTCTCTTCTCCTCTCCCCTCTTCTTCCCTCCCTTCCCCTCCCCTGCCTTCCCTACCCTTTCCTCTTCTTTCTCCTTCTTCCTCCCTGCCTCTCCCTTTCTCTCTCTCTCTCCTTCTCTCCCTCCAACACACTATGGTATCAGAAAGTACAAAATCAGAGTCTTTTTCCTGACTCTTACCAACAAACAGTCATATGACTTGCTGAAAATCCTCCTGTCTCAGGACTTACATTTGACCATCTGTAAAATGAAAGATTATCTTTGGAGGGTCTCAGCAACAGTGACAATTCTATGTGTTAGCCAGACCCAGATCTTTTTTCCACTAAGCATGTAGGGAGACTACACGTCCCAGTCTGGTAGCATGGGCTGGAAGTGACATAGCTCACTCCAAGACTTGATCGTGACACCTGGCCAGGTCTTTGCCCTCCTTCTCTATTGCAGTAACCTTGAGAATACTTGAGAAGTTGGCACTATCATGAGGTGGAGCATGCTGGAGCATTATCCACCACCACCACCCCCACACACACATGAATGTTCCTTCTTTGCATCTGCTACATCAGACCTTGTTAGACAGCACTAAGCCTTTGCTACATTTGCAGAACGAGTGATGTTTGCTACCGTATTTGCATACTCTGACTAATAAAATCTCTAAAATGCCTTTGGTCACAATGTTCTGAGATTCTATGAATCATTTCTACTAATGATTGTTCCTTTATTTTATTCTCTTTCCTTCAACATTCACTAAGGTCTTACAGTGTGCCAGTGATTGTGTGAAGAAATAGTTCTTACCTCTTTCAAGGGTCTTCTATCCCCAGATCTAATTCTAACACATTTGGGGGAAATTCAGTGTGTGAGGCATAGCTTGCCTTTCACTTCCCAGGATTTCTTTTTTGGTAAAGAGGAAGCTGGCAGGAGTGCCTTTCAATTGCCATTATCCAGCACCACTCTAAGAAAGTTTCAAAGCAGTCATTGAATACCAATGGACCAATTACAAACGAATGACAGGCAGAAGTGTTTCTAATTATGGGCTGGTGGGACAATTCCAGGGGACTGGACTATATGGACTTTGTGACGCCATTTAGAAAGACCTGTATCCGCCCTTTGGGGTTCTTTTACAATCCTCTTTAAATCAGACCCAAGGACAAGGACTATCTGTCCTCATTAGAACTGCCAGTTCCCTGCTGGCTGTGATGTCCACTCCTACTCCTAAATTCTTTAGGTACATTTTTCTTCTCAGCATTGTAGCTCAGTACATCCATCTGGCCAGTGAAAGAATATAATAGGGCATATTTTCAGCATGACCAATTAGATGTGCAACTCCCATTAACAATAACAGGACTTACACTCCAGATTCTTCCTCAATAGATCTGGCCTTTCCTCTTATAAGCAACAGATGGGTTTTCCACAATGGCTCATTACCTTCTGGCTCAGCTCTGCTGCCAGAAGTGAAATATAAAGTTATTTATGGATGGAGAAAGATGCATAAGTCACTGTGGATTATTTTCTGCCATCCTTTTTCGTTTATTTAGTTAGAGTGTTCTATTGCTCAAGATGAACAAGTTAGAGAAGGCGGTGGTGTCCCCAGTGGGGATGGAGATGGATGCCCCTTCAGCTCGGTTACTTTTCCTGATGGCCACAGATCTCTGGGGTGATGTTGCGTTTCCCACAAGAAATAGTAATTGGGATATTTCCATAGAGAAGATACCCATTCCTCAAAAGATTCTCTAGCCTCTGACAGGCTATCTCTGGGAAATTTGGTCAGTGGAGCCACAAGTCAGTGCCACTTAACTGCACGTGACACTCTTGAGAAAAGAGAACAAATTGCTTCTTTAAGGAATGCCGATTTTTTTTCAGCACTTGACATCTCAGCCAGATAGAGATTATTCCTCTGTCAAGTGTGGCAGAGAAAGACTGGAAGCCAGCCAAAAGGACTGCCATGGTAGGTGTCATATGAGCAAGCACACAGTAAAAGGATAAAAATCCATGAAGGAAAAGAGGAGAGACGGGGGAAATCTAGAAAATACAATTGAGGGTCACATTTCCAGACTTTGTGAATGCTAAGCAGGCTGTGCCACGTGAGTTGGTTCTGGTTCAGTCCAGTTCTACCCTGAGCAATTCCCTAAATGGTCTCTGTGCCTCAGTTTCCTCACCTCTAAAAGAAAACAAACGACAATGGAGATGTCATTGGATTAATATAAGGATTAAATGAACAAATCCTTGCTGCGCAATTACAATAGTGCCCGGCAGATGCTAAGCGCTATAGCTGTTTGTTATATAAATAAATTCCAGCCAGCAGTGGATATTAACTGCTTTGTCTTCTCAGATGGTTCAGGGGGCTGCCAATGATAGGAACTTTCTTGCCCCTCAGGCCATAGGTGTGGCTACATTATCTATTCCAAGTTCTTAGGATTTTTTAGATAGGTACAAAGGAAAGATGGGAAGTCCCTCTTTTAAGGGTTAGTTAAAAATCTAGATGCTTCCAGAAACCAGGCACCCTGCACTATGTGACTAGGAAAAAGCTAATTAGCAAGATCAGGTATAAAGGAGAGCAGACCGAGATACAGAGGCCATAAGCAGTGTTTCACTTCCATTTTTATTGATTTCTGAGGCAGCTATACTTATGCTCTTCCAGCAGTTTACTTACAAGAATCTAAGTGTTCCCATTTCTGGAATAGGAGAAAGGGCATATTCAATTCCAATTAGTTTCTGTCACTCACATCAAAAGACCAAAATTTACTGTAAACAAGGCAAAAAGATCAGAATGTTCTAGAAAATACAGCTCTCTATGTTCCTCCCCTTCCCCCAGTACATGTCGCAGAGATAGAGATAAAAATGAAATGGTGGGGAGGGGAGAGGAAAGAGAGTGAGGGAAGAACAGGAGGGGAAGAGAGAGACAGAGGCCAGGGAATATGGGGAGGGTGGAGGCACACTTTTAGAAATATATCTAGCAGAAAAATGATCCTCAGGTTATTTCTATATAGCCCAAGTATGAAAATCACAGAGTCCCAGAGCTGAGAATTAACCTCAGAGATTTTATACAAATGATGTGATTTCGAATTTTGTCTGGGTATCACTGAGCACAAGGAAACCATTTCTTCTGGGGTGTCAGTAGCTCTAACAGTGAAAACAGTTATTCATTTTATTAAAGCAAACCTCACTTCCCAAAGTGTGCCCTCATCATACCTACTCCTCCCCACTGGAAAGCTGTAAGTTTCTTTCCTCATTCATAGGAGAGAATTATCATATTTGAACATGGTTTTTCTTTCCCTATAGGTTTTTTTTTTCTTTCTTTCTTGGGACAAATGTTGCTACCAAAACATTTTGTTAAATATTAGTGAGATAGAAACTTTAGGACACTTAAGAGTCAAGAGAGTTGGTGGAAAGAACATTTGCTTGAAGTATGACCAATAGTACTAAAATACGACAAGCTTTAATGGAGTCTATCAGCTAGAAAAATACAAAAAGATCATAATCCTGGAAAAGGCTTTCAGTAGAAAGAATAAACAGTTACACAGTTCCCATCCCAGCGTCGGTGCCCCCAGAGCACTAAATCAGGAACTAATTGGTAACATATAAATCCAATTTCATTTTTTTCCTAGGTTGATTTCATTTAGAAATGACAATAATTTAAGGCTGATATAATACTAAAAGTCACCTTGTATTTGGAGAAAATAGAGTTTTCATTTAAAAGATTTTACTTTTCAAAGAGTCTATTAGGACCTTATCTACCTTACCTTTGAAATAGATTTAAATGAAATGACCACATTTTGGAAATCTCATTTCTTTGACCAAGAAATTAAATACTAGAAAAGTACAGAAAACTTCTCTCCTCCCCAAGTTAGGTTTCATGCCTCTAGTCCAGGAGGTCTGATTCTGTATGGGATTTTATTTCTGTTTAGAAAGCAGGACTAATAAAACAACTCTAGTCTTTTTTATTTAAGGCAGTCAGTGGAACCCAGGTTGCAGCTTTTAAAATAAAATCAGGGAAAAGCAGGAAAGAATTCCCTGCAACAGTGTTGCATAGAACAGACACGGCAGCACTGTAATCTCAGAGGCTGGAGGAAATAACATGAGACAATATGGAAGTCCCAGTGCATTTGCAACAATTAAAACATGGGTTAACTTCTGCCTTTGTTTAAAAAATTTAAACAACAGTAGCTTAACCATGAAGTCCAGAACACCAGGTAACCTTGTATCTGGCTCATATTTACTTAACTTTTTTTTTGTATCATTTAAACACTGGCACCAAATTACTGTCCAGATACAGTAAGATACCATCACACATTTCTAAAAATAGTTAAAATCATAAAATTTGAAAATAGCCAGTCTTTGTGAGCATGTGGAGTGCATGAAACTCTCATACAATTTTGAAGGTAATGCAAAATTGTACAGCTACTTGAGTGAACAGTTTGACAGTTTCGTACAAGCATGTACTTCTATATGGTCCAGCGATTCCTCTCCTAGGTGTTTAAGCTAAGTGAAAACGTATGTCCCCCTATGAAAAGTTGCATATGACCGTACAATACTTCTATTCATATAAACACCAACTGGACACAACCCAATGTCCAAAATCTGTGGAGTATATAAACAAATCATGGTATTGCCATACAACAGAACACCATTCAGGAATAATACAAACTACTGATAAATGCGACAAAATGAATGGATCTCAAATGTATTATTTTAAGTAAAGGCAGAGACAAAAATCTATATCCTATGTGGTTATGTTTACATGATAATTTAGTAAAACTAAAATAGATCAGTGATTGACAGGGACTGGGAGTGATGGAAGAGAATAACTGCAGAGGAGTGGAGGGATTTTCAGTGTGTTACAAATGTTTTATGTCTTACTTGTGGTGGTGGTTAAATGCCTATATTTGTTTTTCAGAATTCGTAATATGATATACTTGAAAAAAATAAATTGCCTTATCTATAAATTATATCTTTTTAAAACTGGGTTTAAAACAACAACTTTGTTGTTCTGCACAACAAAGCATAAAATGGAATGGATTAAAGTAGCCTTGTTGTAAATGGCAGGGGTGAAATGCCATTCTATTCTCCAGCACCTGAGGGTGTGGTGGTGCAGTGGCAGGTAGCTGACTTGGCTGGTTGTCACTGCAGCCGCTGTGCTTCTTCCTGCAGGTCTGGGTCTGACTTACAAGTCTCGTCCTCCTTGACCTTCAGGATACACAGCACAACAGAGCAAGTCTAACCACAGAAGAGTATTTCAGGCATTTGCTTCCATTCTCTCTGTTAAAATCCCTCCAGCAGAAGGAAGTCACATGGTGTATGCCACATTCAAGAGGAAGGAAAGTCAAATCCACCCCTCTTAGGAAGAACTGCATGCCAAATATGGAAATGAAGTGTTGGAAGGTGCTTTACAATAACAATAATACATTTTCATAGGAAAATCATATTTTTACTTTTCTGTATAGTTAGTACTGAGGATTGGTTCTTTAGAATGTAAACCAGAAATTTATACTCTTTCCTGAAAAACAGTATGGTTGACTTTACCAAACAGTTAGAAGCCTTTGATTCATTTTGCTTTCTCCTCATTGTGGTAACCAGGAAGCTCAGAGCCAACTGTACTCCAATATTCCATGGTCCTTACTGTTGGGGGGCCTAACGCAGCCACACACAAATCTTTTTTCTTTCCTCATCCTCCGTTTCTCCTAAGACAAAGCCACACAGGATCTGGCTAGCCCACCCCCCAAGAAGTTCATGATGAAAGACCCTAACCTGACAAGCAACCTGTAGAATGTGCCCGCTCCCCACGGCCCCGTCTACAAAGGGTCTCTAACTGCCCTTCAGTGCAGACACCACTTTTGCGCTGCCCAGAGGTCATCCTCCCCTTTCAATAAACCTGGCCTGAACATCTCATCTGCGCCCTCATCTCTGGGCACCACCACTTCCACATTTCCTGACATTTTTCTCCTTGCTCTGCAGGATTCTTAAGGTGCTTTTAAACCTTTATTTGTATCTGCCTTATTCTGTATGTGCTTTCATTATAAGCATCTCAAATATATTTTGAAAATAGGCAGAAATTCAGAAGAAGAAGTATCATAAATAATGCAAAGAATATTGTTTGGGGGAGGGTAGAATATTTAGATTCGATCATTTCCGTGGAATATAGTATATGACCTTGGCAAATCCCTTGATCTCTCTATGCCTTATTTGTTAATAATTTTATAAGGTTAATTATGTTGCTCTCTACTTATTTTTTAACATAATGGAGAAAACATGTGAAATCACAATGCATTTTTTTTTTTTTGGGCATGATGGACTCTTTAATTATAAGCCATTTTCAGTAAGTGAATACACAGGTGTGACTTTGGCCCTGGAGAAAGCCCATTTTGTTCTATAAATGGAACAAAAGCCTACTTTTGATTTCTTACAAAGGCTTTGTCTGCCAAGTGATTCAGGAGATTTGTAAAAAGCTGGAGAAGGCTCAACTTCAGCTCACTCATGCTTTCAAACCTGCACAGAAGGATGACAGTTCTTCAGTTGCTGACAGTAGTGAAATGAGCTGGTGGTCTCAGGCTGATCTTAAGTAGAAAGCTCGCCACAGTCTCAGCAAGATCCTGAGGGATTTACTGTGTCAAAGCTAAGGTAGAATAAAGTGCAAGGATAAAGGAGCTTGGCTGGCCACGGAGGAACAGCTTCTAGGTCAGAGAGTCATTGAAACGGTACATACAGCAATCCTTGGGTGAGACGGTAGTGAGAGAAGTCTGAGATGAGTGTAATTAGTTCTCCAACCTATTCCTACTCTTCCCTTGACTCACAATGTAGCACTGAGCAAATGTTACAACATTTGTAAGCCATTCTTTTCATTATAAAAAGCAAGAAGAAAGTGACTTAAGAGGACAGTTATTTAGAATTTGTAGAGTCATTTGAGTTATAAGACTTGTATTCTACATGAACCTAGAGGGTGTGTTTGGTTTTTATCAAAGTTTTAAGACTGTACATGTTTTTAAGAAGTCTTGGATCAGTGCAAAAATCTCTTAAACCTCAGTGCAAAGTTATACCTTGGAACACTTTATTTAAAAAGCACAATACTTAAGAAACCATCATTTTATAGCTAGTAATCTGAGTAGTAAACAACTGAAATTATCTCTTTTCAGAGTCTATCAAAACATAAATTTGCACTGGAGTTCCCTAAATGGTATACTAAAAGTTCCACTGGGGGAACCTGTTCCCAAAACATCCTGAATTAGAATTTTGAAGGTGGGACCTTGCATAGAATTTTGCTTATCAGTAGGTTCCTCAGCTGATATTAAAAGATGATGTCATGAAAACCATGTGATTTAAACAGGATCTACACCAAGTCATTCTTCACAAATCTTAGTTCTTGTTTTTCCAGTACATCCAACCAAAAATAAACATGGTGAATCACCCCATTTTTAAATTCATTTTTAAAAGTAATTTAGCTTTCACTTAAATTCTTACTAAAATAAGAATTTTTATTTTAAAATATTGAATCATATGTCAAAATAACATGCCTTTTTTTTTTTCATGTTAGGAGCTTGGCTGGCCACAGAGGGGCAGAATTTTCAGATTAAATAAGAACCTATAAATAAATGTCTTTACCCTTATATTTCCAAGCATTATTTTACAGTCTTCATTGCCTCTAAAAGGATTTAGTTGGAGGACACAGGGAAGGATTCTGAATGATAAGATGATGTTGGTTCATAACAATTCTCTGTACATCTATTTATTCTTGAAACACATATGGAACACCCCCTACACTGGAGGAACATGGAAAATATAAGATGATGTACATGTTTAAAAGGAGCTCCGAAGACATTGCTCATATGCAGTGAACAATACATCATGGGAGCCCACACATTGCACAAGATCAGCATTAGCTGTGGGGCAAGTTGAAGGGAAATAGGGGTTTGGGTAGCTGTGCTATTAATTAGTGGAGGTTCAGCTAGGAAAGGCTTTCAGAGATGGATAGAACTTGGAGCAGTAGAGATGGAAAGGATGTCAAGGACTGAAAAAAAAAGGCATGAACAAAGAAGAAATGAAGGATAATATTTATTAAGTACGTCTCCTTAAAGTTTTGGTCACTACATCCTTTATAGTAACCTTTTGGCATTTAAAACTCAGGTTAAGTGATGCTTCCTCTTAAAATGTTCCCCTTATAATTTCTTTCCTTCAGCTTCATTATATTATTTTATTTTTGAAAATACTTAATCATAATTGGGGCAATTAAGTTTTGGTTAGCCTAGTCTAACTAGATAAAGTCATTTGTCATTTGAATTACTCTAATCACGAAAGCATACTCAGGGGTAGTTAGCATTTAAAAGCTACATTCGGAAACCCACTTTTTGAGGGCTGCTTTTACCAACTATTTATCTCAGATAAACATCAGAGTTAGGAGTTGTTAATTTTCTTAATGGATATAAGAAATCATTTTTTAACCAGTGGGGAAAAATACTGGTCTAGATGTGCGACTTGATTAGAAATATTATAGAAAGACTGTTGACCTTACATGGATCTAGCAAATTATATCCAGGTCGGTCTAAAGGCATGTGATCTTTTTCAAGCAACTTTGTCACCTGAACAGACCTAGGCTAGCTGAATCCACTAATAGAAAATTATTGAGTGACTTTTTCACACAAAGGTGCTTGTTAGAAGCCAGGAAAGAATAGGACACTGGGATTTTATAGAGCATATAGAGTATATGGATGCCCTATTTTAAATTTTTTTTTTTGCTGACTTTCTAATAAATGTTCAAATGCTTGACAGAATAATGTGTCTTTTTTAATACATAAGTTGATAATGACATTATAACCAAAGAAACATACAGCTTTTACCTACTCCAACTATTGGAAGCTATAAAACTTCTCCCAAAACACCATAATTATATCCAGACAGGTTTGGGTTCCTTTACCAAGACCCTTCTTTGATTCAAATATGCTTGCTCTGTGCTCTCATATTTCCCTGTATAGATCCCACTAAATTGTCACCATAATTACAGGTTTACTCACTTGTCTCCTCCCCTTGACAGTGAGTTTCCTTATTACATAAAATAACCCAGCTAATTTCATAATTATACATGTTTTAGGTGTTTTTGGTAAATAAATGTAGACATCTTCACTCACATAATTGTAAGGGGCAGATATTTGTTAATGGGACATCTGCTGATCAATAAGCAATCACAAAAACAATCCCCATAAACTCCTTAAAAAATTGACCAAATCTCATCTTTTAATCTTTTCAAATGTTCTGTCACCTTGCATGGGGAAGATTCAACTGAGGCAGTCCTGCTAATGGGAACAGGTAGGATACCGCTGTCCTTTAAGCAGACATTCAGTGACTAAAATCCTCTATGTTCACAGACCCTAGAACCTCTTAGTATCATCCCTCAGGAAAAAAGTCACACAATTCACTGTATTTTTATGTCCTTTCCATGCAAGACTAGATAATAGCTCTAAATACTTAGCCAACCTATAGATTTCACTACTGCAAACTTATTTCTTACATTTATTATACAATCAAGATAATTGTACAAACAAAAACTAATTTCTGATATTCACTTTGCTAATATAGAAACCTCTGTAACTGGTTGAAGTAAGAATAACAAATAACAGATACACTATGTAATAGTGCTTATAGAGTACAGAGTATCCTGCTCATTAAGCAAAACTGGAGTAAGTCTCTTTAAGTGAATTTTTTTTTGCCTCTGGGTGGTAGCTTATTCATTCAACATTGTCTATGCTAAATTATCTTAAAGAAAATGACATATATTTTCAACCTATACAAAGGTTGATTAATTAGACTTTGTAACCCCAGGGTTTTGAACAATGACACGCAGAGGAAGCCTGCTCCTTATTTGTTGGAAGAACTAATAAATAACTGCATGAGTAAATAAGTAATCAATTAGTAACACCCTTAACTCCTCATCACAACCCTGGGTGATATTATCACCAGTATATAGATTAGAAAACTGACACCTAGGGAGGTTAAGCAAATTTCTCAAGACATGTTCACTTACAAATAAAGGAACTGTTATTCTGACCAAAGTCCCTATTCTGCCAAAATCCACAGACTTCTCATACTACAAGTTTATCTCTTATGTATGTAGAGGTATGAAAGCCCATTTCTACATGACAAAATAAGAAGGTCAGTTTGACACAGTGGTAGACTACACAAATTGAGAACAGAACATTCTCTGGAAAGATAAGATTTATCTGAGACCCATATGATTTATTTATATATAGTGAATGATGATGCATCAAAGACATTTTTAGTAGAACAGTGTCCTAATTCCTGCTATGTTTTAAAAAGATTAATCAAGGAATAATGATTGAAATGATTTAAAGTTGGGAAGAAGTACGGGGTAGAAAGACTAAGCATAAGCAAAGGGCAAAGAGAATGGAAAAAGAAATATATGGGAGAAAAATAATTAAACCAAAAAGGACAGAATACAGTGACTTGAAGAATGTGAGATAATATGGAGGGGGAGAAGATAAATATAACTCAAAATTGGGTGCCATAGTCACTGCAAAAGTCAAAAATATGAATAGTGGCTAACACGGATAAATACCTATTAGGTATCTCCTAGGAAAATGGATATCAAATTCCATGTAAAGATGATATTTTCTTTAATTTATGTCATCCTGCTCAGACAAAGTCATGTGTGTCTTATGCTAAATAATCAGGGCCCAACTTTTACAGCTTTGTGTTAAGTAGCCACCCATAAGGATATACATCTGTTATGGACTCTCAAATACTTAATTTTCAAAATTTAAAGAGCAACCACACACACAATTATACAAATAGAGACTGAGCAGTGAGGATATAATAGAGGTTAACTTTAACTCATTAATGAGGGAACTAGCAGGATCATAAAGACAATTCAAAAGGCAGATAAAATGAGATGAATGTATTTTCAAATTTTACTTCAAAAGAGAAAATATGTATATTGTTATTGAATGGGAAAAAAATACAGTGATCAAGTACTATTTATAAGTTAAAGACAAACAAATTAACATAGCCTCTATAGTTATTTTCTCTAATAGACAAAAGTCATTTGTGTTAGTAAAAGGAAAAAACTCTTTTGCATACCTATGTGACAGAAATAGTTTTCATCCATTTTATAAAATTGATATCTTTACAGAATTATAAAATTACCAAAATATTATATGTGTATGCTATGCCCTTATTGATAGTAATAGTACTCTATATTTCTCTGGAGAATCAAGTGACCCTTAGGCCATATTGATGCAACAATATTACATCAAAGATCATAATAAGCAGAGCAAGATGGTGGACTACAGATATCTTCTTGCTTGCTACTCATGGTGAGACAGGAGAAAGAGAACTCCGGCTACCTCTGGCTGGGAGAATCCACCCAGGGACATCACTACAGGGGCACAGTGAAGCAGTAAGGGACCCCAGAAGCCATCAAGGAAATCTTTAGCAGAGGAAAATCAGCACAGAAGGCAAATACCTGGGTATGAGCAGGAGCTGGCTGGCCAGCCCTCCCATGGATGGTGGAGACAGGAAAAGGCAGTCCTGGAATTTTTTTTTATTTTGGACTTAACTGCTCAGGCAGGGTTTGAATACTGAATGAGGTGGATTGCCCATTAGTTTGGCTACTAGCACAGCAATGCCACTGTAGGACAGCTGTGTGAGAAGAATGGTCTGGGGCTGGGTGTGGTGGCTCATGCCTATAATCCCAACACTTGGGAGGCCAAGGTGAGTGGATTACCTGAGCTCACCAGTTTGAGACCAGCCTGAGCCAGAGCAAGACCTCATTTCTAAAAAAAGCCAGACATTGTGGTGGGCACCTGCAGTCCCAGCTACTTGTGAGGCTGAGGCAAGAGAATCACTTAAACCCAAGAGTTTGTGATTGCTGTGAGCTGTGACACCACAGCACTCTACCCATGGTGACAAAGTGAGACTTTGTCTCAAAAAACAAACAAACAAATAAAAATCAAGAGGGTCCTAGCGCATGGCCACCTCTAGCATGAATGCTGAGCTTGGGTAACCTTCTCTGGGTTGAACTGAGCAACCCCCATACCCTAGGGAAGGCCATTTTATTGTCAGAGGTCACTATTTGATGTGCCTCCTAAAAAATATGGACAGAGCTTTAGGATTCCAATCTCATGCGGAATGAATTCTGAGGAAGCTACCAGGCACTGATTGAGGGCAAATAAGTCAGGAAGACAGAACCAGGTTTCCTCTGCAACTGGAAAGTGGCTTCTGGGCTACATTTTATAAAGCAAAACCAGTATGTGTGTTCTTGGTCTCCTAACACCACAATACCATCTAGTGTCTAGGGAAAATATTGCAATATATGTTTCATTTTTTGTTTTCCAATTTTTTTTTCTTTTTGGTTGTTGTGGTTTGGGAGATTTTAAGGATTATTTTTATTTTTTCATTTTTAATTTCTTTAGTGACAAAGGCGCCTCTATTAGTTACAGTTTTTCAGCCTCTTTTATTCTTTCTTTTTACTTCTGTTTTTTTCTCTTTTTGTGAGATTTTTCTATGTTTCTATCTTTCCCATATAAATTTCTCATAGAATAGCTAACACCTCCCTTTTTATCTTTATCTCATATAATGTTATTTATTTTTTTTATCTACTATTATTTATTTACTTTCCTTTTCTAAGGTCTGGGGATCTCAGCAATGGTGTGTCTGGGTTATAGAATTGGTCTGGCTCAAGGATGCCATGGGTCTAGATTGTCTGCCTAGCTTTGGCCTTTGGAAAGATTATATTGTTATTTTGACATACTGCTGATCCCCAGCTGACCCCACTGGTGAAGATGGGGTCTTGCTTTTGCCCAGGCTGGCAAAGAGTTCCTAACTTTGAAGGACATGCTCAACCTGGACCACAAAGTCCTAGCATTGTGGGTATGGTCAAAGCCCCCTACCAAAACCCACCATTTCTCCTGTATCTCTCTTTCTCTCTTTCTTTCCTTCTTCTCTCTTTTTCTTCAATTCTTTTCTTTTAAACCCCTTCTTCTTTTTTTTTTTTTTCTCTATTTTTCTTCTTTGTCCAATCTTGCTCTTTACCCTTGTCTTCCTTCTGGCCTTATGCCAAAAAGCCACTACAACACCTAAGCTCTGAATAAGGTAATTTTAAAGAAAGGGGGTTGTGAAAAGGAAAAAGTAGAGAAATAAAGAGAACAAGAAGAAAACACATGAGGAAGAACCAATAGAAAAGTTCTGGCAATATGAAAAACAAAAACACAGCAACCCCCACAAGGGACCATGAGACAGCTGCCACAGAGGACACCACCTATAAAGAATCAATAGAAATAACAGAAAGTAAACTTAAAATATGGATGGAAAAATAATAAAGGGAATTAATGAAAGGTGGAAAATTAAACCAAAAAATGGATGAAAGATATGAAAAATACAGGAAGGTATGGCAGAGCTTAAAAACTGAAGGAGTCAATCAAGAAACTTAAAATGCAGTAGAAAGTATTAATAACATATTAGACCACAAAGAAGAGAGAATCCCAGAGCTAGAGTATAAAGCTCTTGAGCCAACACCAGCAGTTAAACAGGGAGAAAAAGGGAGAGAGAAAACAGAATATTCACTCAGAGAATTATGATACAAAACAATAATGGAACTACAAGTTACTAAAATCTGTGGGATACAGCAAAAGCAGTCCTAAAAAAGAATTTATCACTTATGATGCCTATATCTTAAAAACAGAAAGAGATAACATCAACAATCTAATGAATCATCTTAAAGAAAAAAAAAGAAAGAGCAATCCAATATCAAACTTGGCAAAAGAAGAGAAATAACCACAATTAAATCAGAAATAAATGAAATTGAAAGCAGAAGAATCATTCAAAAAATTAATGAAACAAATAATTCTTTGAAAAGAGAAATAAAATCAATAAAGCCTTAGCCAGATTAATTAGAAAAGAAAAATAAAAAGGGGGAAAATAACAATAGATATCACAGAGATACAAGAGATTACCTCTGACTATTACAAGAAACTCTGTGCCCAGAAATTTGACAATATGGAGGAAATGGATCAATACTTGGAATCATGTCATCTCCTTACACTTAACCAGGAAGAAATAGATCTCTTGAACAGACCAATATCAAGCACTGAGATTGCAGAAACAATAAAATAACTTCCATTAAAAAAAAAAAAATTCCTGGACCAGATGGCTTCACACCAGAATCCTATCAAGCCTTCAAAGAAGAGCTTGTGCCTATTCTACAGAACCTATTCCAAAACACTGAGATGGAAGGAACCTTCCCCCAAGACATCTTATGAAGGAAACATCACTATGATAACAAAATCAGGAAAGGACTCAACTAAAAAGGAGAACTACAGACTAATTTCACTAATGAATATCAATGCAAAAATACTCAAGAAAATCCTAGCCAATAGATTATAGCTCCACATTAAAAAAATTATACATAATGATCAAGTAGGCTTCATTCCAGGGATGCAAGACTGGTGTAACATACACAAATCCATAAATGTAATTAATCATATCAACAGAAGCAAATTCAAAGACCATATGATCCTCTCAACAGATGCAGACAAAGCATTTGATAAAATTTAACATTCTTTTCTAAAAAGAACATTTAAGAATATAGGTATAGGTAGCACATTTCTTAAGCTGATTGAAACCATCTATGATGAACCCCCAGTTAATATCATATTGAATGGAGAAAACTGAAAGCTTTTCCACTTAGAACTGGAACCAGACAAGGATATCCTCTATCGCCACTACTACTCAACATAATTCTGAAAATTCTATCCAATACAATCAGGTAAGAGAAAAATATTAACAACATCCAATTGGTGGCAGAAGAGGTCAAACTCTTGCTCTTTACCAATTATATGACCTTATACTTAGAAAACCCCAGATTAGGATTGCATCCTCATTTATAAGTGAAATATGTTTGTAATTTTCCCTTTATAATAATATATTTTTTCCAATTTTAATATCAGGTGTATCCAGATGAAGTAGAATGATTTTGAAGTATTTCTTCTTTTTCTATTGTCTATAAGATTTGTCATGATCTGTTTTTTTAAATTATCTTTTATTTTTATTTATAAATATTAGTTGTCTATTTTTTGAGACTTTGGGAAAAAAATAATAAGAAGTTAAATGATGATGCTATACTGAACCTCAGAGTCAAAGCATTCTATGGTAGACATACTCTTATTTGACAATGTGAATGTTACTTTTTTTGCATTATTTTTGTTATTGTTGCTCAATGAAAAAGATAAATAAAAAAGAAAAAAAGAAAGCTCCAGAGATTGAACAGCAAGACTCCTGGAAGTGATCAAGAAATATAGTAACATCTCTGGGTAAAATCAACGTCCACAAATCAGTAGCCTTTGTATATGCCAATAACAGATAAGTTGAGAAGAAAATCAAAGACACAATTCCTTTCACAGTATGAAATACCTAGGAATAACAAAAGTGGTGAGGGGCCTCTATGAAGAGAATTATGAAACCCTAAGAAAAGAAAGAGCAGAAACTATTAACAAATGGAACAACATACCATATTCCTGGCTAAGAAGAATCAATATTGTTAACATGCCTGTATTCCCCAAGTAATCTACAGATTCAAAGCAATTCCCATTAAAATATCAGCATCCTACTTTGAAGAACTGAAAAATGTAGTTCCTTGTTTCATACGGAACCAGAAAAATCCCTGTATAACCAAGGCAATTTTTAGTAACAAAAACAAAGCCAGAGGCATCACTTTACCAGACTTCAGGCTATATTACAAGTCCACAGTGGTCAAAACAGCATGGAATTGTCACAAAAATGCAGACACAAAACTGAATACAAACCCAAGAGGTAAAACCGGTCTCTTATAGCCCTCTCTGATCTTTGATAACCAATCAAAAGCCTATGCTGGGCAAAAGAATCCCAAGGGTATTGGCTAATAGCATGTAAAAGACTGAAACTGGACTAACACTTTCACTACTTACAAAAATTGACTAAATGTGGATAAATATTTAAATCTAAGTCATGAAATGATAAAAACCCTATAAGAAATTGTGGGAAAAATTCTTGAAGATATCATCCTGGGGAAAGATTTAATGAAGAAGATTTCAGTGGAAATAGGAAAAACAACAGAAATAAATGGGACTTAAGTAAATGAAAAGATTCTGCACAGCTAAGGACACAATTAAAAGCAAATATCTGAATAAGAAAAGATATTTTCAAGTTACAAATCTGACAAAGGCTTGATAACTAGTATCTATAGAGAACTCAAATTAACCAAAAATAATCCTGTCTATCACTGGGCAAGAGACATGAACAGAATTTTCTCTGAGGAAGACTAACAAACATGAAAAATTGCTCATTGTACCTGGTCATCAGAGAAATGCCGATCAAAACTATCCTGAGATATTACCTAACCCCAGTAAGATTAGCCCACATTACAAAGTCCCAAAGTTGCAGTTGGTGACACCAATGTGGAGAGAGGGGAACACTTTTACACTGCCAGTGGGACTGCAAACTAATACAGTCTCTTCAGAAAGAAGT
>CAUYQV010010376.1:0-26972 GCA_963574575.1 Galagoides demidoff
TATTTCTTTTTTTTGAGATGGAGCCTCAAGCTGTCCCCCTGGGTAGAGTGCTGTGGCATCACAGCTCACAGCAACCTCCAACTCCTGGGCTCAAGTGAGTCTCCTGCCTCCACCTCCCAAGTAGCTGGGACCACAGGCACCCGCCACAACGGCTGGCTATTTTTTGGTTGCAGCCATCATTGTTGTTTGGTGGCCGGGCTGGATTCGAACCCGCCACCTTGGGTGTACATGGCTGGTGCCTTAGCCACTTGAGCCACAGGCACTGAGCCTCTCCTCCTTCTTAATGTGGTAAAGGCCTTAGAATGCTTTAATTTCAGGCTCTTCCCTTTCTTCTGCCATATTATTATTTTTCAGTACTTAATTACATGTTTTTTCATCCTCTCTCAAATTCCTCTTTATTACTGTTACCATCTGTTCCATACTCCATGTTTTATTATATTTACTCCATTCTTCTCATTATAAACTCCATTGCTATTAAATAGCAATATTTAGTTACTGTCCTGGGCTCTTAATTATTTGCTTTATCATACCAAATAATCTGTAGCTATGGTGAACACTGCCTTGATCGCTATTTTTCTTTCTGATTCACATTCTCTCATCATGACTCTATAATGAACGCTTTTACTACTAATGAGTCCTCAAGCAGTGCTGTTAGTGAACAAGTATGTGAAATTAGTAGTTTTTATCCGAGCCAAAATAATCTAAAAATTTCTTGTTTCATGCCAACACATTTTTAAAGATATTGACTAAGGTATATATTTACAAAATCACACCTGTAAAAGGACCCTTTTATAAACATAGTTCTTTCCTTCTTTGCCTGAAAGATTCAAAATGGTATTTATCCCTAAGTATAAACCTTGGTAAATGACAAAGGGGAAAAGTTCTCTTTCACGGACCCAGGAAAAGGAATTAGTGAAGATGTTAGCTGAGAGGGACACTAACAGAAGAGTGATGATTAGCTTGACATATTTAAGATGGAATGATTTCTAACAAATGAAACCAATGTAAGTTGATCTCAATTTAGAAAGCAAAGCAGAAACAGAGTTCAGAGCTTGTACCAGTTCAGAGCTTGCACGGGAGAATACTCATAAACATCTGCATGTGTCTACAGGAAAAGATGGGGTGATAGATACAGCATAAACTTCAGAAACCATTAATCTCTCTCATTTATTTTTTCATTGTGGTAAAATTTACATAACGTAAAATTGTTTTTTTTTTTTGAGACAGAGTCTCACCATATCGCCCTCAGTACAGTGCTGTGGCATCACAGCTCACAGCAACCTCAAACTCTTGCCTCAGCCTCCCAGGTAGCTGGGACTACAGGTGTCTGCCACAATGCCCTGCTATTTTTGTTGTTGTAGTTGTCGTTGTTGTTTAGCAGGTCTGAGCTGGGTTTTAACCCGCCTTGGTGCATGTGGCCGGCACCCTAACCACTGAGCTACAGGTGCCGAGCCTGCTCATTTGTTTTTACAGAGTTAAACACTGCCTAAGATCACTCAGAGAAGATGAGGGGGCCAGGAATGGAATAAGGCTCTACAACTGTGAAGACTGGTTGTTGGGGAAATGGGTGTAATTCTGCACTTGTAGACTCACAGGACTTCCCAGCAGAACTGTGCTTGGTGTGTTCTGGTGAGGCAGAGAACTTGACAGTGCACCCAGGAAGGGAAAAATAGGGCAAACACGAGGGCTTCTCACCAACTACCCCCAAAATAAATACAACTAAAGGCTCAGACAACATTTTTTTAATCATTAAAATGTTGGAGAGGAAAGTCCAACCCAGCAGAATTGCTTGAATGAGAAGACAGTTCTTTTGCTCCTGAGAGAAGGCAAGCTTGGACCAATAGTTGGCTCAGACCCTGCAGGAAGTATTTTATCAACAAGGACCGAAGGGTGTCTTTCATGCACCTGGGGCACTGCTTGATGAAAGGAACAGAACTGATAAGGTCTCTGTATTTAAGATCTCACTGCATTAATGGAGAGACACAATTATCTTCGAGGACCAAAAAGCACATAGTAGCTATATCAGGGCCTTCGGGAAAGGGAGCACTGCGGGCCACAATAGTCAGGCAGGACTAGGCCCGAGTACTAATATGTGGCCTAAATCAAAGTCGTAATACTGCCAAGAGCACCCGTTATTTACTGATTACATCCTAGATGCCAGGCAATGTACTGGGCACTAAGTTTTTCTTTACAAACACTCAGTGAAAGCTGGTGTTATTGGGTGGCACCTGTAGTTCAGTGAGTAGGGCACCGGCCCCATATACTGAGGGTGGCAGGTTCAAACCTGGCCCTGGCCGAACTGCAACCAAAAAATAGCTGGGTGTTGTGGCAGGAGCCTGTAGTCCCAGCTACTCAGGAGGCTGGGGCAAAAGAATCGCTTAAGCCCAGGAGTTGGAGGTTGCTGTGAGCTGTGTGACTCTATGGCACTCTACCAAGGGCAACAAAGTGAGACTCTGTCTCTACAAAAAAAAAAAAAAAAGCTGGTGTTATTACCCTCATTTTACAGATGAGGACATGGACTCAGAAAGGATGAATAAAGGTTATACATGTCTTTCTTTCAAGGCAGAACTAGGGATTCAAACCCAGCTCTGACGAAAGAACCAAGCTTCATTAGTTCTCCTTACAGCCCCTTCCATCACAGTAACAAAGAAAGGCTTTTCAACTCTGATTTTAAAACACCTTACAGATGTAATTATAATGTAGTCCAAAGAGGAAGGCAAAAATCTCCATTTGCCCGCCTACTGCTTCCTCAGCTCTCCACTTGAACATCACCTTTTTCAGGACTCCTGCCTCTAGAAACTGGGTTGGGGGGTCCTTCCTCAAAGCTCCCCAAATGCAGACCACAACGCTTCATGTGCCATCTCAAAAACCAGTACACTCTGAAAATTTAAAGTGTTTTCTTAAGCTTTTTGGGTGCCAAAAGATGGACTTGAACTAATGTGAAACTCTTTTTAGTTTTAACTTACTCCACTTGGTATGAATACTCATACTGGGATGTGGAAACAATGTGTTTGATTAAGGGGTGCTGCCCAGACTGGGCTGCAGTTATTCTAGTAAATATAGTACATTATGCGCACATTACCTTTCTAAAAAGCAAAGATTTCTGACTAGCAAACTGTGTCTGGCCCCAAAGCTTTTTCAGGTTAGGGACTATAGACCTATACTGTAAGCACAGAAGTCACTGCACTATGATCAATTATTCTTCTTTGTAAGCCCAGCACTTTGTAGAGTGTCTTGCATGTAACAGATGAACAACATATATTTCTTGAATGAGAAAACAAGGCTAAGAAATTAGCTAAGAAGGGAAAATAGTCAGTGGGTTGGGAGTAACCATGTCTCCCACTTTGCAGGCCAGGCCTCTAAACCCCCGAATACCACTTCCTTCTTTGACTCTGAAGGCCCTATAAATAGTTGCTGTTGATTGAGGACAAATAACATAGCTGCTGTCTTCACTAGGAATAAAAATAGTTCAGTGGTCTTACATGATGGACCCACACATAACTTTAGACTAGTTATACAAAGCACAGCAGGCATATTCTTATCTCAGAACACACGGGCAGCTTCATAGGATCTCTTGAACTTGGGAGCAGAAGAGCTGCCTTTGGGTCTGACCCTGTTAAAGGCAGTACCTTTCTGGCCTTGCAGTTTTCTTATCTGTAAAACAGCAACCAGAGTAGGCCCTAGGGCTCTCACAAGTGGGTCTCTAACAACTCTTGGGAGGGACAGCAGCAGTTGCCCCACACTCTGGTGTGGGTAAGGTAAGGTAAGACAAGACACAGGTAAGACAGCCCTTCCAAACCTCAGGAACTTCTTCACTCCTATCTACTGTCCTTGTGGCCCAGAGTTCGTTGTCCTCATTCAATGGGCTCTGTCTAACCTACATACAAGTCCTCTCTCACACAAAACAAACAAAAAACAAAGCCAATGCAAAAAGATGCATTTTGTACTCAGGGCACCGAGAAGGCTTCATTCTGCCTTTGATCCTGAACAATGGCTGAAGAATTCTGTGAAGTGTAGCGCAGCAACCGTTAGCTGAACTCCTACGGAGAACAGGGTGGTAACGGGGAGGTAATCACTGGCCAGTAAAGACTGTATCCAAATAGGAAACCTCTTAACCTTAAAGTTTCAGGTCACAAGAGGGGACAAGGGCCCGAGGAGGAGAATGAGTGATATGAGAGGGCAGTTGTAAGCTTTCCCTCGGGGGTGAGTCCTCCTTACCTGGTAACACAGGATGGTTTGCTGCACTAGCCGCGCATACCCGTCCAAGCGGACCCCAGAGTTGCTCCTGCTCCGCATTTCTCCGATGCTACCACGTCAGGGCGCGGGACTTGCTGCGTGAAGGCGGGACGCTCACCTCAGTCAGTTTTCGGGATGGGGCCGGGCAAGAAGTCGAGATTTTTCAAAATGATAGACCCAAATTATGACTGCAAAGCAAACCAACCGGAGTTTCGCACTCCCGGGAGGCGCGGGGGCGGAGACGGGGGCTGGCGCTACGGCGGCCACGCCTCAACCAGGCCCGCGGGGTTCTAGAAGATCGCGGGCCGTAGGACGCCCCGTAGAGGAAGCGGGAAACTGGATTACCGGGTTAGGGCGAGGGCACACTTGCCGCGCCTCTTTTGTCTCGAGGTGGTGGTGAAAAGTACCCCGGGCGGCAGAAGGAGGTCCACCCACCCCTGCCACCTAAGAGCCCACCCAGGCCAAACTAAGCCCCGCCCAGTTCCCACCCCTGCACCCGCCCCCTCCGCGGAGCGGACTCCTCCAAATCCCAGCCTGGGGGGGGGTAAGGAAAAACGGGAGGACCAGAAGAACTCCGAAGAACCCAACTCCGGGCGGGAATCAAGTTGTCTCCCTGAGCCCCTTCCCTCCCTGGCTGGCTGCCAACCCTAGGCGAGTCAAGATAAACAAGCTCTCCGGCCGTGACCACCTGGTGCCCTTGGCCAGCCCTCCGGCCCGCCCCCACCCGGAGCGGAAGCCTTGGAGCTGGCCTGAGGGGCACAGGTAAGACAGCCCATCCAGAGGCCACGCCCACTTACTGGGAGGAGCCTACAGCCTCTACCCCGCCCCGGCCCCGCCTTCCCCGCAGAGCGGAACCCTAAGAGTCGCGGCCAGGGGCTGGGGAAGAAAAAGGAGGCGGCTTGTGGGGGCCGAGGAGAACCGGCCTCCGGCCGTGAGGTAGGGGTGGGATGAGTCTGCGTCCTTGTACGTTTCAACTCCATCAGAGGCACCAGAAAGAGGCCGACCCACCGTAGCAGCCTGGGCTGCCTTCCGCTGGCGGAAAGCGTAGCCCTGCGTCTGTCCCCTTTGCCGCCGCAAAGTGGAACCCGGCTAGTGGGGCCCTGCCCGGAAGAGAAAGGAGGAAGGCCCGGGCAGGTCTCCCTCCTACACCCCTGGCGCCTGCGACCCCGCATCTAGCCACTTGGGCGCCGCTTCCCCAGCCAGGCTGGCAGTTCATCTCCCAGAGGTCCTACAGCTTGAAACTAGGAATTTAGGACAGTTTCTCCTGGCTGCTAATTACTCACAGTTCACAATTTCAGGCCTAGTATTCATTGTTCACCAAAATCTAGCCCACATTTGAATTTCGCTGGACTAGATTAACGTATTCATTGCTTCCGCAAGCTCTATGCTAGTCTCCATGCGTTTATTGTACACTTGTCCTCATTCAGCCTTTCCTCCTCTCCTTGACTATATGAAGCCCATTTTTCCCTTAAGAGGTACTGCGGCTCTTGCCTATCTACCTTCCGCATTATCTGATTTCCTATAGCAATTTCTTTAGTAAGAGCTTAGCACTTGGAGTCCACATTGAGTTGAAATTCTAGTTCTGCCATTTACAAAGGTGTGACCTTTGGCATGCTGTTTTAACTAAACTTTGGTGTTCTCATCTGTTATATGGGGATAGTAGCACCTTATAAAGCATTTAGCACAAGCCTGGCTTATAGAAAAGTAATAAATCATAACAGCTTTCACCATCATTTGTCAATAGTATATTGCCTCCTGTTGTTATTTATGTTTTCATATGTGGATGAGGTGTGTTTTTCTAGCTGGATTGTAAGTTACTCATTGAAACAGTCTTTGGTATCTTCTACCAAGCCTGGTACAGTATTGGAGCTCAACTAGTGTTGATTGAGTGGATGGATGAAAATCAGTCCTGCTTAGCTGGGTCCCCCTATGTTTGGTCCTTAGCCAAGTTCATGTTAGATAATCCAGAACAAAAGTGTGTGGTTTACTCTGTCACTCGACTAAAGCACCAACCCCCTCATCAGCTCACATGCATTTTGTTTTTTAATATTGGCTCTTGAATTATGCTGCAAACCAAGTGATGTACCTCCATGCAGAATTTGCTATGGTCTAAGGGGTAAATAAAACTAGACATAAAGTTTTCATCATAAAATCTATTTGGGAATCTGAATTCATTAGCATATGTACTCTTACTAGTAATAGAACTTGTATTCTTCTACGTCTAAAAGCTGGAATCCCTGCTTCTTTTTATTATGGCTTTTGTTCTCATTGAATGCTTCTTTGGGAGTCCATTTTGCAGACATGGTGGAAATCATTGATGATCATTACTAATTACTTAGCATTTCCACCTAGTACAGAAACATTTTCAACTTTTTTTTTTGAGACAGAATCTCACTCTGTTGCCCAGACTAGAGTGCCATAGTGTCAGTTTAGCTCACAGCAACCTCAGATTACTGGGCTCAAACACTCTTCCTGCCTCAGCCTCCCAGAGTGCCAGGATAATAGGTGTGAACCACCACACCTGGCCCATTTTCAACTTTTCAATCTCATTATTTGCTAATTCTGCTATACACACACACACACCCACCCACCCCATCCCTTTTGGTGGATGGCCGGCCTAAATCCTTAGGTGTTGGTGTGTCCTTTAAATGTGTATTATCATATAAGCTATGTTTTTCAATAAGCTCAAAATTCTGGGATAAAACCAAAGAGGAAGGCTACCACTTTTTAGCTTTTAAATTTCCAATAGAATTTTAGCGATTTATTTTAGACTAGCAAGCCATGCTATATAAAAATGAAGTCTCCTAACGCGGTATGCTTATGTCCCTGAGATACAAAATCTCCATATCCATGAAGCCTTTCTCTGTTTATCACCCAATAGAAACTTGTCTCCAAGCCATTTCTTCAACATTTGTCAAGAAGTGGTTTGGGTATATGATGGGGAATGTTATTATTCGTTTCTAACACTGATTTATGATCTTAAGATGAAAAGCCACAACCTGACCATGGAGTGGCATCACATATGACTTGTCTGACCCCAACCAGAGGGTCTGCTCATGGTCCTGGCACGGGGGCTTCAGCTAAAGCAGTTTTCGGCATCCAAGGTGGAAACCAATACATGGTTTCTCTTGGAGAGTTCACTCCATCTTTGACACAGAAAACAGGATCAATTGTGAATTAATTCACTGAAAATGACTATTTCACCAAAGTTAGCCATTTCTATGACTTTAGTTGGCTGGAGGTCATTTTGTTTTTCATTGTACCATTTAAAGAATGTTGAATTTGTTTCTCCTCTGGCTTCTTGTAGCAAGTTTGAGATTGAGAGATAAGCAGAAGAAATACCAGCAAGCCTAAGATTTCATTACGACAAGGATTATATTTATTAAGTATATTCAAAAGACTATATTCTGGAGGAATATATACTCAATTTTTGTCTGCCTTGATTTCTTTATGCAGTACCTGGAGACTAAGGTGAAAAGAAAAATATATATATTGATAAGTATCCTTCACACTTTGATTATGTTCTTACGCCTTCCTTTTCTGTCCTTTAGACTCCAGCTGCAGCAGTGAGGAGCTGAGGCAGAGACAAGCTAAATAGTCCTTAAAATGCTGTTATAGGCCAGGCATGGATGCTCACGCCCATTGGAGGCCTAAGCAACACAGCAAGACACTGTATCTACAAACAATTAAAAAAAAAAATCAGCTTGGCATGGTAGAGCATGCCTGTAGTCCCAGCTACTCGGGAGGCTGAGGCAGGAGGATCACTTGAGTCCAGGAGTTAGAGGTTATAGTGAGCTAAGACGTCATTGTACTCCAGCCTGGTGACAGAGTGAGACTCTGTCTCTTAAAAAATAAATAAATAAATACTGTTATGGAGACAAAATGACCCCAAACAAGTTTACTTGGTCAATTGGTCATTCAGTAGATTAGGTCTTTGTCCAAGTGGCCTTCAACAAACTGACCTGCCTCCTAGGTGACCTCAGTAGACACAACCCAGTCTTCCAAGTGAAGCTGTTCCACCATTTTTGATGAGTATAATCACGATGCTACTCACTGAAGTCCGTGAGAGTTTCTTTGTGGGATTAATGACTGTAGTGTTTTGGGGTGGGGGGAATTCTGAATTTCTGAGGAAATACTTCTTCAAATACTGGCCATTGCTCTGGCACGCCTCACCTCTTAATATTGGTACTACCTTTGTCTCCTTATAATAGAGCCTGAGGTTGTGGACCAATTTAATTTTTTTTTTTTTTTGAGACAGAGTCTCATTTTGTTGCCCTGGGTAGAGTGCCGTGGTTGTTTTACAGCAACTTCAAACTCCTAGACTTAAGAGATCCTCTTGCGTCAGCCTCCTGAGTAGCTGGGACTACAGGTACCCTCCATAACACCTGACTAGTTTTTCTACCTTTAGTAGAGACGGGGTCTCACTCTTGCTTAGGCTGGTCACAAACTCCTGCGTTCAAGCAATCTATCCACCTCAGCCTCCCAGAGTGCTAGGATTATAGGCATGAGCCACTGTATCCAGTCTGTGGGACCAATTTTAAATCCAAAGGAGGCTGTTTCTCTGAAACATTCTCTCTTTGTCCTGCCCCATGTCTGTCTGAACTTGGCTTGAGGATCACAGCCCAGACAAAATGCAATAGGGAACAGAAGGGGTGAGGATCTAAAGGACATTGGACATGTTACATCCGTTATGTATACTTTGGTTACATCATCTGTTTCAGGTTTCTGGTTTCTGAGGTCTTACCTCCCTCCCCGCCCCAGTCTTGAGTATATCACATCTTAGCGATTTAGTATTCAGAATCTTCATGAGAGCTGAGGATCTTGGAAGGAGATATTGCTCAGGGACCTCTTGTGGCGGTGAGGCCAGCTATACCTAGTAGGGCTTGTACATGGTAACCAGCAAAGAAATCCCAAATCCTATCCTCGCACTCCTGAGATCCAGCTGTTTGATGCTGAGGAAGCAGGTCCGTGGATGGGGTCTGAATTGGGTCTTGTACATTGCCTACAGGCCAGAGGCAACACGTTGAAGAGAGAATCTTGAAAGAGACATAGGAAAATGAGAAAGGCTTCGGAAGCTGATGTCATGAGGCAGAACCACCCTTGCTCTGATTTCCTACCACTTCCCCAGGATGTCACTGTCATGTCTGTCTGAATCAGGCATGTCCCACCACTTCCATGGCACACCACCAGGGAAGGACGTTGCAAATGTCATCTTTGTGAAAGTTACTCAACTTAAAGAATTCAAATGCAAATTTATTGCGTTGATTTTTAACATTTTTGTTGATTTAACATATAAATACAAGACAATTAAATAAATCAGAGAAGAAATATTGCAAAGGCAAATCAGCACTCACAGAAATGTATTATGGTATCATTACGGTTAGTCTGGGGTACAACAGTCACTTGAAATATATGCAAGGGAACCTTCGTGAAAGACTTAACTAAAGGCTATAAAATGTCCCTAATAAAGACATACTTGAGGCCGTGCTCAAGCAGGTGTAAGTGGGAAGCAAGATAGACCCTATATTACTAGGAGCAATCAAGGTTTAATACATATGGAAACGACAGCACTGCAGGACACTTCACTGTTCCCAAAAGCTGCTCCCTCTTGTCACTACACACTCTTCAAGACTTGATACATTTTAAAAAATAATTATAGCTCTGGCTGGGCCACACTGTACCAGTGGTAACAATCAACAATGTACCGACCACGGAGTTGCCTTTTTTTTTTAAGGACGGCAATGATTTTCTTCCTTATATATAATTTTTTTTTTTTTTTTTTTTTGCAGTTTTTGGCCAGGGCTGGGTTTGAACCTGCCACCTCCGGCACATGGGGCCGGCGCCCTACTCCTTTGAGCTACAGGCGCGGCCCTATATATAACTCTTTTAAAAAAGTAATCCTAGACTACTCCTCTCTTCTGAAAGGCTTTTAGATCGGAGAAGCGGCAGTGTGTGTATCTCAAGTATGTTCACAATTTTGCCGACATATGGTCTAGATTACGGTTCCACCCCTCTCTGTGGCCATGTTGGTGCTGATTCCATAATGTGGTCGGTCCTTGGGGATGAGATCAGGAGATGAGGATGAGTATTGGATGCCACGTATGGCTGTACAGGTCTTACCCTGCATAAGAACGCACCCAAGAGGGTGACTGGGGCTAAAATATGGCCCCTGCTCTGTTCATCAAACCATGATACCATGGGGCTGTCTGCCCAGAGGGCATCTTATTCTAACCTGCTCAAAGGCACTGTATGAGCTAAAGGTGGCACCCTCTGCTTATACTTTCCCAGTCTGGCTGGTATCATCATTTCTTGATTTCAGTGAGGTTTCAGTATTTCACATCCCGTATAATCTCTAAAAGGAGCTGTAGAATTCACTGAGCTAATAAGGATTTTCTGAATTATCACGTTAGACAAAAACAACACAACCACGATTCTACAAAGGAATAAATTTACACAGTAGAAAATAAATACAAAAATGTAGAAGTAAGATTGTTGACATGTACGTGACGAGAGTTAGCTTATATACAACGAAGGCATGCACAACTAAACTCACCAACAGGCTGAAGTCCACAGTTGCTTTACATGATGTTATCAAAGGTAACTCAGCCTCTCTAACATGTGACTGAAAATTAACTATTTTTTTCCTAAAGACAGGAGTCTTATTCTTAGTGCGTTGCTTAAAATCAACCTTCTATTGAAATGAAGGATAAGAAAACAAATCACAGAGGTCTGAAAATCATGGTACACTGTCTTGGTTTACTCTCCTAATAGTAATCATTGCCCTCCATTAGCTTATGCTCCTCGAGAGGTTGCAGAGTATAAAATAAGTTGATTTTCATACATCTCACATTGTGTAAAAAGGTAAAATCAGGCATTTCACACTGTCAAGCATCAAGCTTTGGTTTTAGAAAAAGGAAATCACATTTGCTCAATAAAGTGTAAGCTGCCCCGCTTTGAAGTCCTTCTGAAAGCCATCCGGCTTTTTCCATTGCAGGAATCTTCTTTCTCATTAAACATGTGCTGTTTTCCAGTGAAATCGTGAAGGCACACATCTCCATTCTGAACACTGAAAGAAACCCCATTCCTCTCTGTAGAAGCATTTCCTGCGTAAGGGAAAAAAAAGGTTCGTGGCATGAAGTACCCACAGAAAGCATTAAAAACCAAACATCACTTTATTCTCAAGTGTGTGTATATAAAACATGTCTTTTTAAAAATACTTATGATATATATTCATATTTGACTCATTTTTCATTCCTTCCCTAAGGCCACTCGAAGTAAACATTACCAAATTGGAGATTGATTGAGAAACCAGTTCTCCTATGGCAGTGTTTTTTAATGGAATGTGCCAAGTATGAAGCAAAGCCATATACATATTTTAAAAGGCCATTTCCTAACTCTAGTTGCACATATATGGACTTCAAATAGTAGCATATATATAACATAGCCTAAGGTAATAGTTTGGTCTACCCCAAAAGGTTAAGGTTAGCAAGTACTTTGTAATGTCTTGGTCCCCTAGATTCCTATAAAATGAAACTTTGTACCAGGGGAACTCAAAGCAACTAGCCCCAATAGTCATAACAAGAAGAAATCATCTCTCTTATAGACTCAACAGCCCCTCTCACTAAAATCAGGACTTATTCCAAGAGGAAACCACCAATTCCAACTGAACAGTCCAGGACAGGGAGCTGGGCATTCTAAGGTAACTGGGGTTTAGACTTAGCTCTTCCCCACCCTAAGCAGCCCTGAATTGTAGGGGATCTTCTAGGCACCATCCTTCTGACCTTTATCCCATTGGGAGACAACATAGAAAGCTGAATAAGCCAATTTGGTAGTTCATGACATAATTATAACAAGAGTGATAGTAACATCTCTGAGTATTCCCTCATTTATAACCCTACAGGATTCTTAAGCCCATTTCACAGATGATGAAACTAGGGCAACAGATACTAAATGCTCTGCCAAGGTTACACAGGTCAGAGTGATGGAGTCAACATGTGATGCTGCTTCCAATCTGGGTACTGGCCCCATGTACTGAATGAGATGCCTGCTGGTACCCAAGCCTCTAAGCTCACAACTGAAATATGTCATAGTCACGCAAACTAGGTGATGGATGTGGTTAACACAGCTCCATCTGTGACATAGCTCAAATAGGGCATGTGACTGTGTGAGGCAGCTGTTTGGATTTAGGCGTTTTGGCTCGAGTACATTTTGATGCAGGAACAATTTGACCCTGTATAATAAGCCATTAAACTTACGAGCTTCTGGTTTTCAAATTACCAGTTCCATTCTTCATCCACCCTGGACGCCAGTGCAAGGAACAAAGGAGTCAGGAACGTACAGCTGACACGTTTATGCAGTATTAATCGCAGCCATTTCGGTGGCCTTAAAATGTCCCCCACCCTCATTGCCAGGCATCAAAAATAGCTGTGTGAAAATGTGCTGCTTCCCTCAAATCCATTTTCTCAAGAGGATGGCAACACATTGATAGGGCTGGGCAAGTGAGGCTTTATCTCTGAGTTCTTTCTAAAAGAAGGAAAAATCTGATTTATGGGTGAAGAGCCCAAAACACATGTTGTGATTCTAAGGCTTCTTGATGGCCCAGCTCACTTTGATCTCTCTGCTATCAGCTGGCTTTCCCACACTAACTCATTAATCAGCCTGACACCCACTGCCTCCACTCTGCTTACCTGCGCTGAGTCACTCCTGATATACCTACTTGGCACAGAGCCTAGATCTTTCCTTCTGGTATTGACAGTGAAGAGGCCACATGGCAGCTGTTTCTTCACCATTTTCAGCAGTGATTCTCAACTCAGGGCAGTTTTACTCCCCAAGGGACAGCTGGCGGTGTCTGGGGACATTTTGGGTTGTCATAATGTGGGGCGAGGTGCTACTGGTTCTAGGGGGTAGAGGCCAGAGATGCTGGTAACCATTGTCAAGTCCACAAAAAAGAATTATCCAGCCCCAAACATCAATTGTGCCGGGGATGAGAAACCTTGATTTTGAGTCATCCTATTTGTATTTTAATTTTATTTTATTTAATTATTTATTTTTTGGAGACAGAGTCTCACTATGTCGTCCTCGGTAGAGTGCAGTGGGGTCACAGCTCACAGCAACCTCAAACTCTTGGGCTTAAGCGATTCTCTTGCCTCAGCCTCCCAAATAGCTGGGACTACAGGCATCCGCCACAGCACCCGCCTATTTTTTATTGTAGTTGTCACTGTTGTTTAGCAGGCTTGGGCCAGGTTCAAACCCACCAGCCTCGTTGTATGTGGCCGGCACCCTAACCACTGAGCCATGGGCACCGAGCCCTTGTCTAGACCAGTGTTTTCCAACCTTTTTTTCTCATGGCACACTTGAACCCGTAGTTAAACATTTGTGGCATATTTAAATTATGTTCATCAAAAAGAAGAGCTGAAAGAGAAGAATATACTTACTGTGCTTTGAGCTTCTTTCAAAAATAATTTAATGATCTTTAAAAATTTTCACGGCACACCTAAGATCCTTTCATGCCACACCAGTGTGCCATGGCACGCCGGTTGAAAATCACTGGTCTAGACAAACCAGCAAACCTCCCATTTTAGGGAAGGTTGGAAAACTATTTGGTAAATGTAGAAACCAAACTCTTTACACATTCATCTGAATCAGTTACGAAAAGGACTAATATCCTACAATGATGAATAAAGGCAAATTTTCTCCATGCAAGGAGAAAGCATGCTGGCAGAAATTAAGTTTTAATAAAAATGCAACAGATATATTAAGAAGCAAAAGAAGGTAAAAACAGATCAGCTTTAATGAACAGCCCAGTCTTAGGAAAGAAAATGTACCAGCAGGGTTAGCTAGAAATGTCAGAATTGATGAGTGAAAGAGGCGTAGCAGCAATAATCTGTCCATATACCGGTGCCATGTGTGGTCACCAATACTGGTCACAGTTCATCTTCCAGTATTGGATGTATTCATGGGGATTTGGGTGCTGTCACAAGGCAGCCCCCTGTGAGAAGGAACTAACAAACATGAAAAGCGAAAAACAGGAAGGTTCAAAAGTGTTGAAGATGTGTACGATCACAGATGGAATAAAAATGGATATCGTCGTATTGGCTATTTTAGGTACCGCTCTCACAGAAATAGCACCGTATTTAAGCTTTGGAAAATTCTTCAATGAGGATTGGATCTGTTAAAACTTTGAGGTCGCCATTAATTCCCGTTGTGAAAAAAGAAAAAAAAAAAAAAGATCGTTGTTCCAGTATTTGCTCTAAAATAAATAAATCTGGATGAATAAACGTCCTCTGTTGTAAGGGAACCACGTTTTGATCCCCTAGTCATATACGCTAGCGAAAATGCCATAGAAGGATAAAAGTGCTTCTAAAAATAAACATTAGCTTGAAAAATACTATATTGAGACATACATACCATTCCCGCTTGCGTGTACTGAGCAATCATTATTCACTAGCAGTATGGCGGAGTTAGTGGAGTTACTGTTTGACTGTAAGGAATTTGAAGAGCTGGACACTCCTTGGTTTACAGTCTGCTTCTTTAAACCATTAGTAGCAGTTTTACTCCAGTCTACAGCAGAATAAGCATTACAGAAAAACAGGGCGGTACGTTGAAGCTCAAATGCAAGAGACAGATCACAGTGTAACAAGTCCTAGCAACTGATTTCTCACTTCGGGATTTTACAGAGAAGTCACCCATTTCACATGTTGCTGTGATAAAATGTATTTTCGTTTAGATTATATACATCTGCCCTTCAAATGACTGCCTGGTTGAAAGGAACTTAAATTTTCCTAACCTAAAGGCTAAGCTAATTTGATGGTGTCTATCAGTATCTATCGAGTTAGGGAGTAATTCAGAGCTTATACTGGATTAGCAAGAACATAAATCAATTGTCATCATGACCAATGGTTCTTAAATCTATGGAAATGACTGCACTATGTGGACTGCTGTTTCCTAAGTATAGGCTCCTATGCCCCCCAGATACTGCAAAGGTGGTATTCATGCCAAAGGAATCTAACTTTTCAAACAGTACTTCATTTTTCTTATTTTCTTCAAAAATGAACAATCTGATCTGCTCTCCTAACCGACAGGACATATGTGAAAATAACTTCAAAATAGCCAAATACATGCTAAGGCTTATATACAAAGTCTGGCTTACTAACAAATAAAGCCACTGACAACCAGGATCTGTGGAGAAAGGACTGAGTGGAGACTTAAAACATTATCAAGGCAGGGCCAGGTGCGGTGGCTCATGCCTGTAATCCTAGCACTCCGGGAGGCTGAGGCAGATGGATTGCATGAGTTCAAGAGTTTGAGACGAACCTGAGCAACAGTAAGACCCCCGTCTCTACTAAAAATAGAGCAGCTGGGTGTTGTGGCGGGCGCCTGTAGTCTCAGCTACTCAGGAGGCTGAAGCAAGAGGATTGCTCACTCCCAAGAGTTTGAGATTACTGTGAGCTATGATGATGCCACAGCACTCTACCCAGGGCGACAGAGTGAGACTCTGTCTAAGAGAAGGAAATTATCAAGGTAAAATAGTAAAAATTACTTTGGGAAGTAAAAAACATGAGTTCCATAGAAAAAAAAATTTCACTGTTCCTTCACTCAGGAAGCGGTGAGCTCATTAATTCTATTGCTTACAGAATTCCCAAATAAAAATACTTATTTTAATTTCTTTTTTAAGAGACAGGACCTTGATATGTTACCTGGGCTGGACTTGAACTCCTGGGCTCAAGCAACCCTCCTGTCTTAGCCTCCCAAGTAGCTGGGACTATAGGCGTGTGCCACTGCACCTGGCTTTATAGATAATTATTTTTTAATTCACTAGGTCCCCCCCCACCCCGCAACCCCAAAGTTGAAAATCAATATTTTCTATTCAGCAGGCTCCATTCTATGATTTCCACATTGGATGGCCTTTTGGCAATGATTGCTTTGGATCTTAATTTATAGAATCTTTTTCTCAAGATTTTAAGAAGAGGAGAAAAAGTTAAGGCAACTCTTTACCAGAATTTTCAGCCAGCCGTAACTTCCCACAGCAAAGATACCGCCTCCATTGCTTCCTGACATTCTCTTTTGCTACACAGTAAAAGATGAATATGAAAAATCCTAAAGGGGGGGAAAAAGCCATAATACAATGAATTCCAAACTAAGACCTGAACGTCATAAGCTTTCTTTGCACAAAAGATAAGATCGTTGGCATCTATGGGTAAAGTGAACTTTTGCAAATTGAAAGGCAGTGGGGAATTCCTTTTTTAATCTTTGTAAAGTAAAGAATACTTTATAAAAGGGACGATAACTTCACATTTCCAAAATTACATTCACTGTCTCTCCTTTCACATTCTATCCTTGGCCTTTCCCATCTTGGAATAAACCTTCCCCTTGGGATCCCAGCCTGGAGGTAGGCTCTTGCCTATCCCTTTCTCCATAATTATTATCCATTTCCAAGTCATTTCAAATGCCATCTTCTCTGTACATCTTCAATTCTCTCTATCTTCCCCCTCAAATTCACCACCAATTCCCTTGCTTGGGTCTAGGGCACTACAGTAGCGTACTGGTCTACCTGCCTACCTCCCTCTGACTTGGTTGAGAAAACTCTCCTGGCATGGAGAACAAGCTGGAGACCTAAAGGGGCTCTCGGGTTCCCTGCCGCTTGGCCAACCTGGGCACCTAGTCATGCAGCCCAGGGCTCCCCACACAGCCCCATCGCTACCAATAAATACTTGCTGAATAAATGGATGAATTGTGAGTTCTTCACTATCTACTTTAAAACCTTCATTTAAAAATACCAGGTTGGCTTATAGTAGAGTACACATGCCTGCCCTTAAGACTGATGTCTGAATATGGCACACCTTCGCTCATTTGCCGCCCTGGGAGGCTCGCATTAGGAGAGAAACAGCACATATGAGAGGCTCAAATTAGAACGTATGCATATCTCTACTTTCATCAACCCCCAAACCCTGGGAATTAAGACTAGTTGCCTTTTACAGACGAAGCAATAAATTCTTTCTATCCATTCATATTCAAAGAAAAAGATGTGGGCAGCGCCTGTGGCTCAAAGGAGTAGGGCGCCAACCCCATATGCTGAAGGTGGTGGGTTCAAGCCCAGCCCTGGCCCAAAACGGAAATAAATAAATAAATAAATAAATAAATAAATAAAGATGTTTCTGGGGAAATGAAGAAAGAGGCAGATTTGGTTTCTACCTGAAACAGGTTATGAAGGTAGGTATTTTGCTTTCATTTTAATGATTAGTGTAATATGGGCATATATATTTCTCTTTTATAGTGTCTATCGGTTTTAGTATGCCCTTGTCAAATAAAACTTTCCTTAAAACCCTTCCAAAGAATTTGCTTGGGGGTGGGGGGAGTTTGTATTTAATACAACACCTGGGCATATCAATTTAGGAACTGGTATATTGTAGGTAAAACGTAACAACTGTATATCACCACATGAGAATATCTGCTGGCTTCCTCCAAATAAAATAAGAATCAAGGCCTAACCAGCCATTTGAATTTAAGCACAGGTTGGGATTTCTTCAAAAACCAAAAAAAAATTATCTATTGCCAGATAGAGCTACAGGAGGACATTACGGGAACTAGAACAAGCAGATGAGAATGCAATTAAGAGGCATCTCAGCAGAGGATTTGGAATAAAAGGAAACCAGGGGACAGTGAATTACTGTAATGTAAACCTATTTGCCAGATGGGCTTTTAATGCTAAAGAACTTCCATGAAAAACTAACAGCTGACCCGTCTTTCATAACTCTGCTCTAAAATAATTAGTAATTTGATTTTCTAAAGAATATGACTTTGTGGGTTCTATAAAGTGACCAGGGGCAAGAAGCAGAGCCTGCCCTGCCTCCTGGTATCCCAGCAACTTCTCAGATTGTCCCCTGGGCAAGACTACTGCCACTGGGGTCTATTTATTCCCTTCCCATTTATCATCAACTTCGAATCAAACCCTGACCTAGGCAGTCAGGGTGGTGAGCCCTCACAGGGACGTTTATGGTATGTGTGCTTTTTTGTACGCATGTTTTACTTAAAGAAAGAGGTTTCTTGTTTTGTTTGGGGGTTTAAAAAGGTTCCAAGTGAAGGAAGAGTAATTGGCTATCTCAGAAAGAATTCCTCGGAGCTTCTCCTCAATATGGTTTCTCTGAGGAGAAAATGATGGATAAGGAGAAAAAGCAGCACGATTTCTTGAATTTAGTAAATACCTTTCTTCTAAGGATCTCAAAGCACTCTTTCTCAATGATGCATGCCTGTTTTGCAATGAAAATATCTTAAGGCACAGAGAAAAATAAAATCCTAAGCCCCCTAATCGACTGAATGGATCCCCCTCTTGGCCAAGGGGCCCCCAGAGAAACCCTAAAAACTGAGTACCTAGCCAAGATAGGAAGGGAGGTCAGACGTGCCTCATTATACCCCCTCCCGCACTAACCACCCTGCCAGTAGTCACAATACCCAGCCCCTTTGAAAGACTTGCACCACTGCTGGTTTCAGCCAACTGCCTGCAGGACTCCCCTCCCTTTTTGACGCCATCAGTGCTCCTTCTTGGTAAAAGACCACTGGCCATGGACTGGTTCGGCCTGACGGAGGCCATGCACAGGGTGCTTCTGGGCCGTACCTTTCCGCTTATGACCTACCTATAGAGAATATGTATTTAAATGTTACATCTCCACCCCAAACTAACCATGGGACTCATATAATATAACATGCATGTTTGCTTACTATGCATGTACATGAACCCATCATGAATATTCACAGCCCCTCCTATGACCTGTTAAATATGTATACTTACTATGCATTCCCGTCCCACCCTTCTCTCCCTTAAGAGTGCCCATTTTAGGGTTGTGCCAAGGGTTACACTTCCCAGCCTGTGGGGTAGCCAGTGTGCAGACTGTAACCCTTTGTAAGAAATAAAGCTCTTTCTTCAAATTTATCAACCTTGTGATTCTTCAGTTGATACCATAAATAAGCTATTTGGCATATACAGGCATACTTTGTGTTATTGTACTTTGCTTTATTGGGCTTTGCAGTTAATGCTTTTTTTTCTTTTACAAATTAAAGGTTCATGGCAACCCTGTGTTGAGCAAGTCCATTGGAGCCATTGTTTCAACAGCATGTGCTCATTTCTTATCTCTGTGTCGACAGTTGTCAGCAATAAAATATTTTTAAATGAACGCATATATACATTTTAGACTTAATGCTAATGTACACCTGATAGACTGCAGTTAAGATGAACAAAACTTTATACACACTGGGAAACCGAAGCATTTGTGAGACTCGCTTTACTGTGATGTTTGTGTTACTGGCGCGGTCCGGAAGCAAACCTATAACATTACTGGGGGATGCCTGTTCTGATTCAGTAGGTGCATTTTTATATTCAGCTGGGATGAATATAAAATCAATTGGTAATTTGGGGATGTATTTACCGCTGTGCAGCTTACCTTGTAAGGTGTTAAAGATGGCAAAGAGATACATGAAGGTGACATTAACTGGTCCCCAGGCAAAGAAGGCAAAGCCCCAGGTTATTCCCAGTAAAAATGTAAGGCCAGCAATACTCCTGAGGTCTTGAATACTGGTTTTCCGCTGGGCTCCTAGTTGCTTCTTCTTTTTAATTCGACAGAGCTGAACCAGGACGACGATAAACATGCTGACATTCAGCAAAAATATCACGCAGAAATAGCCCACAACTGTAATGTAGAACACTGCGTTGCTGTTGATCCAGCAACTGGAATTCGGGGGCGGAAAAAAACAGTGGAAAACAGATGACAATGACGAACTAGAGTTCAAAATGATACCATGCATCTATGATGTTTGACAGAAACATTTTCTACAAGTACAAAAGAAAAAAATGATAAAACAGCTATTCTCTACAGCTATTGATAGCTCTAGGGAAAAGAACCTAAGTTTCTTTTAGGATACTTGATGATTAAAAGGATTTTTATATAGACTATTATTTAAACATTCAGGATTCTACTCCTGCAAATCCTAGTAACTCTATTCCATGAGTTCTAATTTAATGTAACTGGAGGGCATTTTTATCAGAGGCTAATGAAAATAATTTCAAAATAGTTCCTCCTAATTCATACACGTATTTTTCAAAACAGATCCCCCTAATGGTCACCTAAATAGTAGCACGGCATTTCCAACTAGCTTATCTCGTTACCCATGACTGTGAAGGCTGCCGTTAAATATTGTTGGGTTTTACTAGGATGACAACAGAAGTGAATATGCTCATCGGATTCTCCATTTTCTTGGAGAATTCAATTTTCCAGTTGGCTTAACCGTCCCTCAGAAGGCTTAGTACTCACAAGTCATCTGGTGAGCCATTGGGGAATTTCCCATAGGATCCAAGGCCATAGTTATCTGGAGATATAATCAGGATGATCGTCACAACCACAGCTGGTACCCCTGGGAGATGGGAAACATTGGTCACACATCATTCTAGTAATCTAAGGTGATGAGGAATGATTAGAGATTGCAATCTGTTCACTTCTTGTGGTAGACCTTAGACAGCTGTTCATTATACTGGTTTCTTTGCCTCTTTGGTATGTGGCTGGATGCTGCCAGCCTCCTGGCAGCTCAAGGTGTGTTTGGCCACAAGATCAAGATCCCATTTGGCCAATGGGAAGCCAGCAGAAATGACTTGCTTTACCTCTAGGCCTACCCCATGGAAACCTCCTGTGAGAGGCTTTGTCTGTTCTCTCTCTTTCTCTCCAAACTCAGGGCAACCTTGGAAGATCTGTCTTGAGGCAGCGTCTACATTAGTGTGGACCCTTGAATAATTGCAAGACCAGAGACTCCTCCACCCCAACTAACTGGACTGTGAATGAGCAAAAAAGGACCATCTGGTGGCGCCCAAACAATGGCTCTAATACAGGCCACATACATCGAGGCTGGTGGGTTCAAACCTGGCTTGGGCCAGCTAAAATAATGACAACTGCAACAACAACAAAAAATAGCCAGGCATTGTGGCAGGCGCCTGTAGTCCCAGCTACTTGGAAGGCTGAGGCAAGAGAACTGCTTAAGCCTAAGAGTTTGAGGTTGCTGTGAGCTGTGATGGCACAGAACTCTACTGAGGGCAACAGCTTGAGACTGTCTCAAGGGCGGCGCCTGTGGCTCAGTGAGTAGGGCGCCAGCCCCATATACCCAGGGTGGCCAGTTCAAACCCAGCCCCCACCAAACTGCAACAAAAAATAGCCGGGTGTTGTGGTAGGCGCCTATAGTCCCAGCTACTCGGGAGGCTGAGGCAAGAGAATCACCTAAGCCCAAGAGCTGGAGGTTACTGTGAGCTGTGATGTCATAGCACTCTACTGAGGGTGACAAAGTGAGACTCTGTCTCTAAAAAAAAGAAAAGAAAAGAAACCTGAGACTGTCTCAAAACAAACAAAAAAAGGACCATCTACTAAGATTTTAATTTAAGGCCTATGACAGCAGCTAATGTTAACTTTAACACATCTAGAACATAAATTAAGAGTCAGCAACTTCCGGCAAATTCTTTCATTATGAAACCAAAAGTCCTTGATTGGTTATTTGTTTGGGGGTTTTTTTGTTTTGTTGTTTTGTTTTGTTTCATTTTTTTGAGACAGAGTCTCACTCTGTTGCCCTGGGGAGAGTGCCATAGAGTTATAGCTCACAGCAACCTTAAACTCCTAGACTCAAGTGAGCCTCTTGCCTCAGCCTCCAGAGTAGCTGGGACTACAGATGCCCGCCACAACACCTGGCTAATTTTTCTACTTATAGTAGAAATGGAGTCTCATTCTTCCTCAGCCTGGTCTGGAACTCCTGAGCTCAAGGGATCCTCCCGCCTTGGCCTCCTAGAGTGCTAGGATTAAGGGTGTGAGCCACCACAGCCAGCCTCAATTGGTTATTTGTAACCCCCTGGTAGAATGAGGATCCTGTCATGGCTGATTTGGGGGTGGTGACTGCCACTGTGCTGGCTCTCTCAAGGACCCATGGGCTCTTCCACTAAGGAGGCACAAGTTTATTAAAATGGCTTTTGACTGGGAAGGAATTCCCCCTACCCGCCCCCTCACCCTCTGCCCCATGCCACCACCTCAGGCTCTGTGTACACACACTGGCCTGACATGTAATCTCAACACTCTGGTAAGTTAAAATCAATTCCTCTTCCCATACCACTGCAATGCCTGCTCCAGCTGAATGTAATATGTCATTTAATTCCTTTGTATTTGTACTTGCTGGTAACACCAACCTATGATAGTTCCCCAAGTGAAATATTTTTCTAAAAATAAAATATTGGGGGGCAGAGGAATTTGTCCTTTTTTTTTTTTTTTTTAAGACAGAGCCTCAAGCTGTCCTCCTGGGTAGAGTGCTATGACATCACAGCTCACAGCAACCTCCAACTCTTGGGCTCAAGCAAGTCTCCTGCCTCCTAAGTAGCTGGGACCACAGGCACCCGCCACACCACCTGGCTATTTTTTTTTTTTTTGGTTGCAGCCATCATTGTTGTTTGGTGGACCAGACCTGGATTCGAACCTGCCACCTTAGGTATATGTGGCTGGCGCCTTAGCCACTGGAGCCACAGGCGCCCAGCTGAGGAGTTTTTACTTGATCAGAGAATCTTACCTTTCAGCCTTCTCTAAAGAAGACAAGGAAGAAATCAGAAAGCCAGGCTTGACTCTTTCCTAGCTCTGTAACTTGGGGGGTAAATCACATCATCAATTAGAGCCAATTTCTTTACCTAGAGTTGGCAGTAACTGCCTTGCTAACCTTACTGGCTTATCTTTACTGGTGTGAAAATACATTGAAAAGTAGGGCATTATATGTAGCACATAATGTTATATATTACTTGTGGATTATTTAAAGGACTCTCTGGCAGAAGAGATATCAACTTACTATTTTCTTCCTGAGAGAGAAAAACCAAGACCATTGATAAGGGCCACCAGGGAGCCAACTCAACTTAATGGAAAAACAAAACTGGCTCGGCACCTATGGCTCAAGTGGCTAAGGCACCAGCCACATACACCTAAGGTGGCGGGTTCAAATCTAGCCCAGACCCGCCAAACAACAATAATGGTTGCAACCAAAAAAAAAAAAAATAGCCAGGTGTTGTGGTGGGCGCCTGTGGTCCCGGCTACTTGGGAGGCTGAGGCAGGAGACTCACTTGAGCCCAGGAGTTGGAGGTTGCTGTGAGCAGTGAAGCCATGGCACTCTACCCAGGGGCTCAGCTTGAGGCTCTGTCTCACAAAAAAAAAAAATTTGTTTTTCTTATGGTGATGCTGTGTCATTCAAACATGTGCTTAAGAAATTTGGAACTTGATCCCTGAAATTGTACAAAATGATCTACCACTAAGACATATATGCTACATTTTAGAATTCACTTCATTTATCCTTATCATAAAATTATATTTTCAAAGTTTGGGAAACAGATTTCACTTTCTGGCAATGGTGTCTAAGTTGATGATTACAAATTGTCAGAAAAAATCATCTGAAACTTAGAAACAGCAGAAAGAAATTATAGTGCAGTTTTGGGTTTATACCTATAATTAGTTTTCTATTGAATAGAATATTTTTTAATTCTGTGGGCACAAGTTAACGTGTAGATTTGTATCCAGTAGTGATAAAAATATTTCATGTCTTGTGGAAAAGATAACTCCAAAATTATTACAATTTCTGATTTATATATAAAACTAATTAGTTAATATCTAATTAGTTAGTAACTAATTAGTTTTGTATATAATGCAGAAATCATATTTTAACATTTCCTTATTAAATTCTCTATACATACTTAGCTCCTAAATTATCATTTGAACTGGTCTTAATATCAATATCTTATTGGTTCCCTCATTAATGAACTAAATAAATCTTTGATATCTGATCTTTCATATTTATATGAAAGTCATGTTTTTTAACTTTTTGAAAATTACACTTTATCAAACCCTGTGATAAAGGGTTTTCCTATACAAAAATTCCTTCCCTTTTTTCTCTCCATTTTTAACCCAACTCAGAAAAGGCCAATAAAGTGTATTTATTTTAATGAATTTCTTTCAGTTCCCCTTAGTCATAAAGCATGTGTGAGCCCAAACTGACCACTTTATAGGTATTTTCATCTTAATCACTCCAAACATCCCAACACAGGGAAAAAAAATTATAATCTTGAGAGCAGTACAAAGTCTAAATAAAAGTGTATTCCCAGTCATAAAATAAACAACTGCCAAAAAAAAAGAAAAAATCTGGGCAAACTGTGATCACTTTGGAATGAGAATGCATCTTCCAGTTCCACCTTCAGTGAGTCTCAAGTGACCCCACCGTGGATAAAAATTATATTAAATGTAAAACTAGGGAAATGATATGCTGACTATTGTGACAAACTGGTAAGTAAATGCTTTCTATAAAATTATCCAATTTTTTTTATTAATTGATAGCTGTATACAATTCCATTATTAGGTATATACCCAGAAGATAAAAAATCACATTACAATAAAGATGTTTGTATCAGAATGTTTATTGCAGCTCAATTCATAATTGCCAGATCATGGAAGAAGCCCAAGTGTCCATCAATCCACAAATGGATCAATAAACTGTGGTATATGTACACCATGGAATACTATGCAGCCCTAAAGAAATCATCCAAATTTTTAAAAAATAGAGGAGGAGGAGCAGCAGCAGCAGGAGGAGGATCAGGAGGAACAGGAAGAGGAGGGGCAAGAGGAGCAGGAGGAAGAGGGGCAGGAGGAGGGACAGGAGGAAGAGGAGGAGAGGCAGGATGAGGAGAAGCAGGAGGAGGAGGGGTAGGAGGAACAGGAAGAGGAGGGGAAGAGGAGGAGGGACAGGAGGAGGAGCAGAAGGAGGAGGAGAAGCAGGAGGAGGAGGAAAAGCAGCAGCAGGAGGAGGAGGAACAGGAGCAGGAGGAGGAGGAGGAGGAGGAGGAAGAGAATAGTATTAAATGCCATGTAGGCCAAACAAAATTCTCTATTGTGCACCTTAGTTTTGTTTCTTTTATCAACAGACTCTATGTTCTCCTAACCAGTGTTAGCAGTTCCAATACTTCCATTCTCTAGGCATCCAGACCTCTCCCAGTTGCACCTCTCCCCACAATGTTTGGGGTTCCTACTGCTGTTGAAAAAGGAGAGTCAAAGATGGGATAGTCCAAAGTTCTGGATGCTCTCCAACATTTGTGGGGCCACCAGCAGCTTTATGCACAGACTGAAATGTGAAATGGTTATAAGGCATGGAACCAGGTGCTCACCCAATCTTGTGGGGGCACTCTACACATACATCATATTACATGGCAGCCAACTGGAAAGTATATTTAATCTGTTAAAGTCAGAGAAGGAGTGGAAGAATGAGAAGGAAAGGAGGAAGAAATGGGGTGGGAAGAAAAAGGGAAGGGATGAATAAAAACATGAATTAGGAGCTAGAAAATCAGTTTTTATTTTAAAGTTTGCTACTCATTAGGGATAGTGGGACTGGGGTGATTTATTAACCACTTCCCACTTCAAATTTCTTCTAAAATGAGAATGATTTTTTTTAAGTAAATACATTAGATAGATACAGGATGGGGAAAGACACATAAGAAATAAACTTGTTGGAGAGAGGTTTAGTGTTAATTATGTATTAAAAATGAAAACAGTGTAGGGCAGTGTCTGTGGCTCAAAGGAGCAGGGTGCTGGCCCCATATACCGGAGGTGGGAGGTTCAAACCCAGCCCCAGCCAAAAATTTCAGAAAAAAAAATACAGTGCTAAGCCCGTATTCTTAATACTTTGTGAGGCTAAGGTGGGGGGAACATATGAGGCTCAGAGTTCAAGACAAGCCTGAGCAAAAGTAAGACCTCATCTCTACAAAAATAAAAAACTTAGCCAGGTGTGGTGGTGTACACCTGTATTCCCAGCTACTCAGAAGGCTAAGGCAGGAGTGTTGCTTGGGCCCAGGAGTTTGAGATTGCTATGAGCTATAATGATGTCACTGCTCTGTAGCTCAGTCAACAGAGCAAGACCATATCCCCCAGAAAGAAAAAGGACATTAGGTACAACATTGGTCTCACTTAGGGGGCTGAGATAGAATAGTTGTGAGAGAATTAAAATAAATAATATGTGATTCATGAAATTGCCTGCAACAGTGTTTGGCACAAAGTAGTCAAATAAATAGCAATGTTTAAAGATGTTACTATATACACCCACCATACTGGTTAACAAATTTAAAGTCTGTTAATATTGTGGTAGAGAAAAAATAAAACCCTGGAACACATAAATTAAAAATCAGATAACCACTTTGGAAAACAATTTAGCCATATCTATCAAGGTGATGAAGCATTTACTTTATAACCCATCAAGTTTGTTTTGGGGTACATATCCTAAAGAAACTATGAAGTAGTGCTGCATGTAACAGCAATCTGGAAACCAGTCAAATAACTTAGGAGGACACATTCATAGAATAGAAAGCTCTATAGCAGTGAAAATAGATAAACTATAATTACACCCATCAACAGTGATAAATCTGAGGAGTACTATATTTAGGAAAAAAATTGCAGAAGAATAAACATAGTATTATTTGATTTACATAAAGTTAAAGATCATGCAAAACTACATCATTAGGGTTTTCAAGGTAAACCTATAAAGAAAAGTAAGGAAAAGAAAAGAAAATTATAGACCAATATCACTAATGAATATTGATGCGAAAATATTCAACAAGATCCTAACCAACAGAATCCAGAAACACATCAAACAAATCATACACCACGACCAAGTGGGTTTTATCCCAGGATCTCAAGGATGGTTCAACATAC